>JAQIWG010005915.1:0-13921 GCA_034695025.1 Chamaedrilus cognettii | reverse complement strand
TCCGGATCCGGCAAATAGTACATCCAAATACTCGGACTCGGTACTCGGTGGAAATTGTCTACTCGGTTATGCCCTACCTGAAAGCATACCATTCACAACTGTCAGTAGTACAATCTGCAAACACCATCAACATCACATTACAAATACTATGATCCAAATGCCAGTGATCGAAATATACATAGTACTACTAATTCTAACTCTCTAGACTCCGCAACAAAGATATAATAGTATTTTCATATTACCGGTAATAAAAATTCAAAATATTCATTACCGACCTGTACTGTGCTGCCCTCTCGTGCCCCACACCCTCCCCGATGACATCTGGCGCCCCCGAGCGAACCACCAAGAGATTTCTGCACAGCAATTAATAAAATAAAGCTCAACAAACACTCTTCATTAAAAGCACTTGATGAAACAAATTGCTAAAATTTAAATGAAAAATTCAATAATTAGCAAAACCTCATTACGTCATCTCAACTCATTTGGCAACAAACGACATCCTTGCCATAGTTTGATTAAGCCTTTAGCAGCGTAGCATGTAAAAAATGATAATTAGATGCAAATTTTACTCTACTTTAAAGCACACACGCGGAGCATTACTTATTAAAATCGACAATAATGGCATAGGTTGACCCAGTTTTTAACGATTCAACAATTGCACTGCGCTTTTTATAAGAACTGGAGTAACGCTACGTGCGTCTTATCAGGGCTAAACTTAACCCTCATTTCAGCACTGGAACAAATTTATTAAACTTGACAGATACACAAAGTTAAGTGACGCTACTTAAAGTTTATGCCACACAGTTTAAGCTGACCTGGTAGTGTTCTCAACAATGTCGTTCATGGCGGCGCGCAGTGGGCTGACAGCTCTGGGCGGCAGACCCGGTGACGCATATATGTGACTCCTGTACACCAAGCGCAAGTGAGACCCCTTGCAGACTGAGGTTAAAGAATTGTTTTGCAGCCCATAACTCCCACATCTAGTCACAGAAGGTGGAAGGGTTCTGTGCCGCAGAGACTCTCTTGCACAGAACCGGACTGCAATAGTCTCGCAATGTTTAACATTTCATGATGACAAATAAATAATAGAATAGAACGATGCCCTCTCTACCTCATAAAATTATAAAATCTAGCAATGCAACGGATAGACAAAAGCATATGCACAGAAAGAATAAAATAATTAGCAATTTATCAATTAATTCGTTAAATTTTGTCAACATAACAAATTAACTGACTTTACAATCACACATTATAATTTCAGGGCAGCATACTCAAGGAAACCATATGTTCCGCTATCGTTAATGGTCGTAGCTCCAACTTCCGGTCCCAGTAGTGGATCCCTAACGTCATCGTCACCATCATCACCCTAACAGCACAAAACACAGACAATTATATATCAATATTTTGCAATCCACACAATTTGACCATTGCTAAACAAAGTTATTACATATCACAAGAATACTTGAGTAGAATAAATGATCTAAAATCTAAAAACCTGACTATAACTATGCATGTTTATTTCGCAGCTAGCATGTTTACTTGGCATCTTAGCCCCCTTCTTATATTTGCGTCGCATACTTGATAGATTAAATTACTAGGCAACTAGTTACCTACCCCGTAGACACTTTCTTCCCTAGCACAACAGCATCCCATTGCAGGACGAGATATGATGAAGAACAAAATTGTCAACTTCTCGAATTAACCTGCAATAAAGTACACGTAAAACGATAAAACAATCTACTATACTTATTACAGTGTTCAATTCATCATTGCTTAAAATTAGAATTACCGTAACCATAGTCATCCCGAATTATTGTTATTATATATATTCTCAATAATCACGCATTGGTTACCGTATTGTCAAGTTACCGGTAAAGAAAATCACAGAATAAAAAGAATGGTTTCAACATGAATCCAATATAATAAACAACCCTGACAAATTAATCATGTAATATTGCGCCAAATCCCCAAATATTCAAAGAATTAAATAGAAACGAAATATTGTTGAAAATATTAAAAAAATATATTACGCCGCACTTTGGTCCAGTAAAATTAGTAAATAGTATTAGGAACAAAACTCCAGACAAAAAATAAGCATCATAAGTCCTATGCATGGCTGTACATTAGTTTGTCGCTAAACGACATTGAGCATTTGCGCACCACCTATTTGACATCCAATCAAATATTAATCCTCTGCGCCACTCTCACGATCTGTGAGAATAGCGCAAAACCCCATAACATCTACGTATTGCACGTAGATGTTGTTGAATGGGTTTCGGCTGCCTACTTGACAACCAATAGGGCATCAGCGACGGCGCCATTCTGGTGGAATATCCCTTTAAGCCATTCAGCCAGTCTGTCCCTAGATATTACTTTAAAAAATGGCGACGTCTAGGATCTCGTGCAAATCAATGAACAAAATTCAATTTGACGCGTTACGCGCACTGATTAGGCGTACGCACGGAGACGGAGCTCAGCCCCAGTCAAGTTCTAGTTTAAAGCATAATTATAAAGCTGTGTCGGTAAAAAATGCACTGCTTTGCGAGCACGATGCCGGGTCACATGTCACTATTCAAGTAAGGTTTCTTGACGAATAGGGTTATAAAATTGACAAATTTTTAGGGCTACTTATTTTGATTTCACATCACAATTATGAATTGAATTACTTCAGTAGATTTACCTTTGCTATGCAGTATGCACGCATGTTTGGTCAGCTATATATTGTTTGGGCATTCATTTATTATTTTAATTGTAAGCCAATAGTTGCTCTATCGGTTGACCTTGATTGTATGTGCAGGGGTGGATTAGGTCGGTTCGGCAGCACCGGGACATTGTGTTTCTAGACATCAACGACGGTTCCAGCCTCAGACACCTTCAGATCGTCGCCCCAGCCGCAGCTGTGCCAAGGCAAGGCTACATTCATTATCTGTGCAAAGCTTTAGCGCTCCTCTGGCACTCGTTGTAGTTTAGTCTCTGGATATAATAGATAGGCCTAGACCTCACTGATATTTTAGTTAAGTTGCAGATGGCTGACTATCAATCAGAATCTGTCATTATCTGTATTCAGCAGATAGAATATAAAATTCTACCAGACCACGTTGTATGTTATGTGTTGTTTGACTTCAGACGTCGCTGACTTTTAATTTGTGACAATTTAGCGCTGCGACGTTCGGCAGCTGTGTGGAGGTGCAGGGAGAGCTGGTTCGTAGTTTGTCATCAAGGTGTCAAGTTGGTACTGCTACAGAGAGCGCTGCTGCTGCTGCTGCTGTTGTTGCTGCTACTGCAGAGACCGACATGCCACCAACAGAGCAGCCGACATCAGATGCCATGCCGCAGAAAGTGGAAGTGAATGCAGACCAACTGAAGGTCATCGGACCTTGTGACTATTTGGTAAGAAAGCAAATACTAATACCTAATAGTATGCACTGCGGTTTATTCAGATATTTTATGTTTTTTTTTATACCGTATCGGTTGATTAAGATTTATAAAGTGATTTTGATTGAGTAACCAGTGAGTTTATATTTGACAGTCTAGATAGTGTTTTTTGATTTTGTAAGATTAACTGGTGATTTTTGTCACTGTCTTACTTGCATGTAGGTACTTACTTTTGTCGCTGGTGTAGAGTTACCCCCTGAAGGCGCGCAAGGCGCACCCCCCTGATTACGTGCGTCAGTTTCTGCACCTGCGCCCGCGCACTGCTACGTTCGGTGCACTTCTGCGCATGCGCAGCGCTGCGACCATGGCCATGCACGAATACTTCCAGGTCTAAACTCTGCGCATAGATGCCCTCATGACTTAGTGTAATCTCCTGCAGACCGGGGTAAAAAGATAATAGGTCTGAGCCCCGAGCATCCCGGGCGCGTGGTAACAAGTGAATAATGAAGGAAGAGCAGTGTTCTTTGCTTGGCCCGAGGCACTGCACTGGACTATAAGTTGGTCCTTATCCACGGCTTTAAACACCAACAAGAGAGATATACGCTGTATGTACTATGATAGCTTAGCTGCATGGAAGGGCTTAATTATAAATAGAAACTTTGCGCGATGACAAACACGCAGCATGTTTCCCTCGTGCTCTGATGCAAATTGTGAGATGCACTAATTGTAACACTATTACAGGACTATTACAGGATTTAACTATTCATTTAAGGAAGATATACTCGTTATTTATTTAGTGATAATGATAAATGCATAACTACAATCCGCTACAACTGATCGTTCGCTTGATTCTTTGCGCAGAAGGAGGGTTTCTGTCTCGTTCAGACTCCGATTATAACGTCAAATGACTGCGAGGGAGCGGGGGAGGTGTTTAGCATTCGGGTGACTTGACTTTCCTTTCTGAAATCAAATTAACCATCTGTTAATTAGTTGATTATTCAATCATTTGCGATATTCTTCTTTTGATGTATTTCAATTTTTTGGGTATTTTAATTTTTGCATATGTTGATTAAAGATCTTTTGACTAAAAGTGTCAACTAAGCATGGTTCCTTGGTTTATTATAATGATATTTGTATACAATTATTGTAAGTGATGAATAAAAATGGCAAACACGCTGTAAGTGAAACCTTATTTACCAGTTAACCCAAGTTAGTACTGGACAATATTTAAATTAATGTGCTTTCGTCTGGTAGGGCCTAATAAGCTTTGTGTATTAATCTCGAGAGTGCTGTTGTTGCTAGGCGGCTGATCCAGAGTCGACAAAGGACACAGCTAGTCGAGACGACTTCTTTGGAGTCGCTACGTATCTCACTGTCTCGTCTCAGCTGCACCTAGAGGTAGTCAATGGGTTAGTGACGATGATCTGCCCTGGTCATCGCTTCTCTTTCATTCTATTTTGTTCACAAGCACTTCAAATTAATTGTAGTTTTTGTTTCCGTTAGGGTTAGCATAAGTGAACAAAAAGTTTTTAAGTATTGCTTGTAGTAAGCTAAATGCCGACTAATTTTGGCATATTAATATTGAGCGTATCGTGATGTGAGTTGAGGTCTCTGTAGTGGCATTTACCATATCTACAAGATATGCGTCGAGAATTAGAAATTAGACTTTGCAAGTTATTTTTTCAATCAGTTCTTAAATTCAATTCAGACTTCGTAATTGTAAATTCATTTATGCTTACTGATTTATTCATTACGTTAACTTTTTAATGTTTATTTTGTTTATTTGCTCGACGTGTGTAGGGCTCTGTCGCGGGTCTACAGCTTTGGGTCGACGTTTCGCGCGGAAAATTCGCGCAGTCGACACCATTTGTCTGAGTTTACAATGGTCGAGGCAGAGATCGCCTTTACTCGCTCGCTCGATGACATCACCAGGGTATGCAAGAAGATATATAGAACCCTTTGGAAATTTTTCTATATTTAATTTGGTATAACATTATGCGAAAATATATATAAAAATGCTAAAAATAAATTTATGCGCAATGCTGTGAATTTATGATCAGTAAAGGTGCTTGATGGGATCAACTATTCTTGAAGTGATGGCTGATTTTTGCCTTGCCCTGTAATTATTCTGATGCACTGTGCTTTGGCAAGGAAAGAGAACTGATACAGTTATCCAAGAACATCGAAATGTTTTCATGGTTTCTGCTGAACTTCTTTAATATATTATATTGCTGGTAGTTCAAGCATGTATCGTATACTGTATGTCTTGCTTGTTGTATTTGGCAGCATATTGAAGGCTTGCTAAAGCACACGGCCTGCCAAGTGTTGGATAAATGCAGTCCAGACTTCAAATTTTACCTCGACAATGTCGCGCCCAATAAACATCTAGTAAGTTTTACGCTTTCTTCACCTTTTTCTTTTAGTTTGTATGGCATTGTTTGTGTAAGTGAATTGCTGTATTTTCATAAATTATTCAATGGTGCGTAATAAATTTAAATATTAGAAACACTTTATGATGGTTTTGATATGTTTAGTGTGTCTATGTTATTTCTATTCAGTTTAAATTGAGATGCTGTTAATAGAACTTGTTGTTCTACAGTGAATGAATCTTTGATTTAAAAATGAATACCCTATGAATTTGTTTTTGCGACTTATAGGACATGGTTGAAAAATTGATCTCAAAAGATTTTATAAGGTTAGTATGGTTTCTATTAATTATCATCATTCACTTGAGTCCTTTAAATTATTTATATCATGAAAACTCATCCTCTGTTGAGTTTTGGTATATTTAATTGCGCTATTTATCATTTATAGCTGGTTTTGGTTTGGTTTTTGATGGTTTTGCTGGCAGGTTGGCCATAGCTTGCTATGGCCAATTATCTATGCCCAAAGTTTATGCGTAATTGAATTGAAACGGATTTATTATGGTGTCCAGCATGACGTACACTGAGGCTGTCGATATTCTGCTCGAGTGCAACGAGAAATTTGAAAACAAAGTATCGGTGAGCAGCATCTGTGTTTTTGTATTTTGCAGAGCGAGTCTGTCTATTGAATATTTTAATGATATAGTGTAAGTTGATGCATTCCGTATAATACGCATTCACAACCTTATGTTTGAATTGGGCTATGAGCCTATAACGCTATTTTGAATTTCTTGGGTTCCTGCTGCAGGTGCTGAATGTCAAATATTTGATACGATCATCCTAGGGTCGGCCAGATAAAGACTATAGCCTCTTCCCGAATGAGCTGTGTCATAACAGTAATGCTGTGTTGTTATTGAATTTGTCTAAAGCATTTTGTGCGGTTTGCGCTGGGATTCTTTGGTTAACTATTACTTGAGATCGCGCGTATTCGGAAGATTATTTGAGTTTGCTATTTGAAGATTAAAAATTAAAATATTTTGTAGACCGCCACCAAGGCAAGAACACCGGTGTAGCGGTATTTTGAAGCAAGAATTTTGCATTTTATCCATTACTGTTGTACGCTATAGTAAATGACGAGTGCTGTTTGTTATGCTTGTAGTGGGGCTCAGACCTGCACAAGGAGCACGAGCGATACCTCGTTCAGTACTGCGACGACGTTCCTGTGTTTGTAACGCACTACCCGGCCGCCATTAAACCTTTCTACGCCAAGACCGATCCGGACCCCAGAACTGTACGCGACATATAACCACTTATTGTGTACACTTTTTTATATTTTGTGAGTTGTGTTGTTGAAACATTATATGATGATTTACATGATTTTGTTTTTCTAACGTAATACAGCCTGTTAATAGGGATCGTGCCAATGCACGACTGGATGTACTTGACGAAATTTTACTCATTCGAAGACAAATCTTTTGACCATGATTTAATGTTTTTTAAAGTTTATGATCACAATTGAATTTTGGCCTTTGATGCGCAAAATTATTAGAATTATTTTTAAATAGATCAAAATTTATTTTGGAATCCATTTCCTTTTCAAATCGTGTGATCTCGTTGATTTCAGGGGTATTCTCCGCGTGTGTTTTCCAGGTGGGTGCGGTGGATCTGCTGTTCCCTGGAGTGGGGGAGGTGTGTGGCGGTAGTCTGAGGGAGGAAAGTCTGGAGGCCCTGGAGCAGAAGCTCGATCGGTTACCCATCAAGGGAAAACTGGACTGGTAAGTGATAAAACTGCTCTCAGTTTCTTGCTCAATAAAATAGAAACTTGAAGATCAAATCGTGACTGGTTGTTTCTTGTCTGTCAACTTAGCGCTCTTTATAATTCAGTCGGTTGTTTTTAAGATTATACTCAGGGGTGTTTTGTCGAGCCAGTGTCGTGCATTATATTTAACAAGGAAGTATAAAAAAAGAATATTTAAACTGTATTTTAAAATTGCATTTTTATTAAATTGAATATAAAAGGGAATAAGAAACAAATTCACTTATTCTCAAAAGCTTGGACCCTAGATTACTGTGTTATGCGATTATATTAATTGGAGCAGGATTTTTGAAAAAAAAATTGAGATTTTTCCTGGTTTGTAGTGTTTCGTTAGTTTGCTTTCTTTCAATGTGTATTTTGTGTTTGCCGCGAGCGCAGCCTTTAAATGAAACCATTAGCCTTTCCAGTACGCTGAACTTTAATCTATTGCTGTTGTTGTTGTTGTTGTTTCTCCAGGTACCTGGATCTCCGGCGGTTTGGTTCGGTGCCGCACGGAGGGTTTGGGATCGGGTTTGAGCGATTCATCCAGACCCTGCTCGGCATCAAGAACATCAAGGACACCCTTCCCTTCCCACGCTCCACACACAACTGTCACATGTGATCGTGTGGTAGGCCGTGCTTAGCAAGCGTGCTAGACGTTTAATGATGCTGAATCACATGTGTCGTCTCTGAATTAAATTTGATTTAAGCAGGATTCAGATTTTTAGTAGACGTAATAGGCCAAAAACAGCTCTTTGGCAACTTGTACGTGTAATGTGAATGGACAGACGTTGCATTGCGCGAATGCGCGTTAAGTTGACTGGTGGCGTAGGCCTGCACGATTTTTTAAAGACTAGAAATGGCAACTTGCCTTTTGTATAAGGGGTAGCGCAACTCCTATTTGTCTGGGTTAATCTGAACTCTGGAGTACCGGTGTAAGAATTACCTCCAGCAATTTTTTACAGTAACAAGTGCAATTATTGTTGCATATGCATGACATGCAATGTATTATATATAGGTGATTGCATTTATGTGGGTTGCAATTAGGAGGGGTTGCATTAGGAGGTTGCGATGAAATTTAGTGTTAAACGTTAGCCTTTGGCAATTTATCAAAATGTAGACTGTTGGATACCGTGCCTACTGCTATCACTTTTCACTCACGAACTATGAAATGCATGATAACAAAATAATGTGGATTTAGTGATTATGCCTATATTTAAATACTTCAAATTGGAGTGTTTTTGGATCACCATATATTATGTCCCAGTATGTTTGAAGCTCATTGTTCTCGTGCCCTCTTTCCCTTTCTTCTGATTGGCTCTCAACCAGAAGCTTGTTCCTCATTCTCTCCACTGCTGTAAACCAACAGTTCCTCTGACCAATCACTGTCTCCGTCGCCCCCACCAATGTCTAGGGCAAGCACTGTTTCTTGAGTAACAGCATCCATGTTGTCTACAGCCCGAATCTTTTCCTCCACACTTTCGCCATCATTGGCGATTGGCTGTTTGGAGTTAATATCTAAATCAGGATTAGCCGACAGAGACTTGACTTCGATGATCGTTGAGTCGTTAATTGCGATGGAGGTTGATCGCAGGATGACTTTGCTTTTGTGTGCTGGATCAATGTTGTTAGATATAGGAGCAGAAGGGTTGCTATTGTTCTCGGCTGTGCAACTATCTGTGTGCAGTAGACAGGCACAAATCGCATCAGAATCATGCTGCAAAAAGTGTAACTGTAATTTTGTGTAAATTTAATCATCGTTGGTATCATTATGTTACAATCACTGCACTTTGGTTTAAGATTTATCTTTGATGGGTTCATAATTTGTGTCGTAAGTCAACAAATCATCAAGAACTACGAGCGACTTATATTTATTAACTGGCCATGATTAAGACAATCTTAAAACGCTAAAAAGTGTGGCATTGCGTAAAGCCAAGCTTTACTTGGCTCTAGTGTGTAGAGTAAATTTTGAGTGTGGATTAATTCAACATTGAAGCGAGTGAGAAAAATTAACTGAAGGTAGCAGCTATTGAACTATCTGACACTGGTGATAATGATCAGACCATGTTTTGTTATACTAGTAGTTCTTAGTCAAAGAGTTCATACCAGATAAAAGATTGGTGTCATCCTGCGCGTCATTGGCTGCGTTGTCTTGCGCGACCTTGTCCGTCTGACCTTGCAGGGCTTGCATTGATTCGGTGGCAGATGATTCGGCCTCGGCCTTTGCTTTCTCATCACTCAAGTTCTTTGCTTGTTCTCCCATCGATAGTTTTCTAGCCTCTACACGAGCAATTATAAATCGTGAAGAATTTGATAGAGCAGAATTTAAATATCAATGCTCAAAATAGTTCTGAGTTGCAACAGAATCTAAAACGTTTCAACTATCAAGAATATAATTATTGTTATGGACAGCTAAGTAGATTCAAACTAAAAAAATTATGTTATACACTGTACAATATATAATAATATGGTATATAATACCTTCTTCAGACGTTTCCCTCCAGCGTCTCTTATTCTCAATGAAGTATTCTTCCCACGGCCTTTTTATTTCCACCGGCTTCATCGCTTCTGTGAATATATAGAGAGAACACAAAGGTGAGTTACCTATGACTGTTATAGTGGACAAAATCAACTTCAACAACTCAATTCAACTCGTTATATAAAGAAATAGATTTGTCCAAAATTATTGCATGTATTCAAGTTCAAAATTTTTCATCTAATGCGTGCAATAATGAATATAAGATTTAATAGTAACTAGAAGACTAAAATTAGTAAATGGAATCAGCTACAAAGACAAACGAGACTAACGAAAAATAAATAAGTCCATCATTAACACACAATATGCATTCACACAGTCTAGATACAATGCAGAATAGAAATTAATAAAAACAGAACGACAAAAAATTACAGTAAAATGTTGTGCTTTTGTTACATGTGAATTTTAAAACATGCTACATGTATGGCACATGCTACATGTATGCCAAACATGCTGCATGTATGGCACATGCTACATGTATGGCACATGCTACATGTATGGCACATGCTACATGTATGGCACATGCTACATGTATGGCACAAAAAAATAATGGGTGGGTCCACTATTTCTTATCAATAAGTGAATGACCCATTTAGATACATTCACATACTTTCTCTACGAAGGGCTTCAGAGTCGGAGAGATCCGATGAAGAAGAAGACAGCGAAGAAGAGGATCCACTTCTAGACAAGCGCTCTTGCTTTGAGTTCTTGCTTGGATCTTTGGCCTCCACTTGCTGCGGCTGCTGATTGCCAGGCTGCTGCTGCTGCAGCTGCTGCTGCTGCGCGTGCAATGTGCGTACAATTTTCTCCAGCATGTCTCCGAGGACAAGAAAGCTTGGCTCCACGATGAAATCTATGAATCCTGCGAGATATTTCTCAAGTTTAACGCTTATCTATCGTGAAGAAAATTTTTGTTCAGGAATTGAATATTAAATTCTATATTAAGACTTAATTAAATAGTAGTATTGAAAAGTTAATTTAAGAATAAAGCACCATCATATATTTCACAATGCATCATTTCATCATAATTTTAGCATTTCTATATTCCACAACATAGACTGTTGACAAAAAATGTTCGTACGAAGAATTTCCTTAGCGAAAAACAACGTTACGTCGATAACATCCGTAACAAATTTCTCGTACTTTTATCAAAGAAATTGCTTCTATAATTTACTAGCGAGTGAAAAAAAGAGAAAATTTTGTGAAGCAGCCCACCTATTTGAGACTGTGGAATGACAGTCGTGTCTCTATCACACAGTGGAGACACGGGCAGGCCGAGGGATTTCTCAATGTCGCCCTGTCAACGAGAAACCAAGGACATCGAGTCAGCAAATGAAGCAAATCCTCTCAATTCTCAGGCTGTTACAGAACCAATTAATAGCCTGCATTTGCAGCCTAAAATTCACAACTCCTTTAAATTAAATTAGATTCGATGAACGAGCAAAAAAGACAAAATTAATTAAATATAAATCGCATTGAATTAGGAAGAAAGTGAAAACCTGTTTGAAAAATTCCTCGACGAGCAAGAAGGACCAGCGCTTGTGCAGGGTCCAGTTTTTGGTGGGATGACTGATGTCGGCGCAGTGGACAATCAGAGACAGAGCCTTCATTTTGTCGATACTACAGCACATGCCCAGCAAGAAGCAATAGGTCACAACAGAGCATCAGGCTATAACTTTTGCAAATATAGCATAAAGTTGCCCAAACAACTCAAGTTTGTGTACCGAAATAATTGTGAGAATGTGTGACAAGAACCCGTGACAGCTCATCGAGTGATGGACTTCTTGAACTAGTCAGTGTAATAATTGCATCAGCAATATGTGCACGTTCACAAATTCAAAAATTACACAGCGTGATGCAAAAAGTGCAATTTAATTAGAAGTAATAGCTACTATGACAATAATACACACTTGCCAGTAGCCTGCCGAAGAAAATATGATTTGAAGTAGCCTACCAATATAGGAAATATGAAGGCAAATGCACATTTGCTACCCAGTAGAAAAATGTTCCTATCAAATATGCATTATTACAGTAGGCTATAGTGCCAATTTAAGTACAACTATTTAATAACGCCTCTTTATGCAGCTCATCGACGAAGCTGAGTGTTAAAGAGTGAGATGAGAGCATACGAGTCGGCAGGGTTGGCGAGCAGAGCCTTCATGTTCTTTAGCTGCTGGAAGTGAAAGGACATGTCTGTGCACAAGACGATCTCTATCACCAGTGATCTGAAGTACCTGGAAAATGGAAAACACAAACATCTATTTCTTTCATGACCCAATTACAATAACAAGAATTTTTCTTGCTCTGTGTGATAAGTTAAATACTAAAATTTATTTGAATTTAAAATAATCTGTTTCTATGCTCACATAATATAATATCAATGTACACGAGTAGCTAAAATCCGTCTCTATACACTATAATACACTGTAATAGGCCATAGTACAATTTTCAGCAACTCGCTAGATTTTCTCTATTTGTGAGATTTTCCTGTTTACGTTTTCAACTATACATGCATTTCGGTTTTTGAGAACCCCAGAAGCCTACTAGCAGAATAATTCTATATTCCAACACCACGTATGCAGATTTCAATCATTTATTAGTACTCGCTTGATAGTATATTTAGGTTTATTCTTCGTTTATTGGTACCACAAGAGTTATTCAGAATAAAGAGCGCTCAGTTGAGGAAGGGCTTCCCCGCCAGTCCTACTTGTATTCCTCTGGGGTGAGGTTGGAGAGGATGTTGTTGTTGCCTTCCTTCATGAACCTGAACACAGAGCTCACGTGATGGTTCTCCAACACAGCCTTGTCGTTGTACAGCAGCGCCATCTCTGACCTATGCGGTCATATTAGAACACCCAATATAGGAAATAGCGTACCTAGGAGTTTTGTTTCGAAATTTTTTGTATAGATTATGCTTGCTAGGTTAGCATGCGCTTGAGAAAGTTAAGATGCCAATTTGAGTGCTTTAAGTGCCAACTTTGTGCCAATTTGAGTGAACGACTAAAATGTAAGACTTGTTTCATTGATCTCAAAAAAATGAAAGACTAATAGAATTATGAATTTATGTTCAAAACGTGACCGAATTTTCTGAAACATAACGTCCTGTTTCTAGCTCGTTGGATTGACAATAGCCCCCTATTGTTTGCAAATTATGTCATAGCAAGAAAGCAGCAATATGCTTCGAAATACTTTGTGCTAAATACAAGTGCACAAAGCATCACAAGATTTTGTGTATGCAGTACAAACTACCAAACAGTCACAGACATTACTCACATCGTCACTCACATCACACACTTATTATGTATTATATAATTGTGGAGCATTTCGCCAGGTTGTTTCACTCATTGCTTGTAACAGCACACGGTAAGAGCCAACTATAAATATTGCCCACAGTACAAAGATTAGCAGGACAGACCCAGTGTTAATGTGGAACATGTTGGTCGTGCCCGTGTGTTCAAAGTCGTGAATCATTGCGGCAGTGATGACAGCAAACAGCTCTAGCTCCGACAGCCACTGCTGCTGACACGAGGCACAACAGTCACTGGCCTAACTTCACTACTAACAACAGTATTCACTAGAAAGACACAGCACACGCCTTTCTCCAATATTTACAAAAAACACTAGTACAAGAAGCCAAAGTGGTGGGCTTCAAGGATCCATTCAGATATAAAAATTCCTTCCAATATATAAAGCTGCAAACTAACACTTCCAGCTCACCATCCAACATTTGCCTTTGACTGCTCATATACGTAGTTCAAAGAAACTGTACAATTACGGGCTGGGGCCTGGTGCGGCGCATAAGGGCTGGGGCCTGGTGCGGCGCATAAGGGCTGGGGCCTGGTGCGGCGCATA
>JAQIWG010005914.1:0-13923 GCA_034695025.1 Chamaedrilus cognettii | reverse complement strand
TAGTTCCTTCATCCGTTCGTACATTCTTAAATTTTCGTCTCTCTTCCATCTTGCTTATCATGTCCATTGTTATCCATGGCTTCTTAGCGGCATTATTTTTCTTATATCCAATATTGTTCATCGCGCTTCCAGTATTCACCTCCTTTAAATCATTCCACCTTTCATCCACACTTCTGCCCCCCCCCACCCCGTGTCCAATTCCTCACCTTCTCCTCAATCTCACTCTGAAAGTTAGCTCTGTTTGATTCAATTTTTGTCCTGTCCCATTTGTCGTGTCCTACTGCTTCTCCGAATTTTCTTGAATATGACTATGGCTTTCATTGCTAATAAATTATGGTCCGCTGCTGGGTAGCTGCATGCATTTTTGATGCTATTTCTACATCTTTGCCTGACCAGTGTATAGTCTATTTCGAATCTCCCTGTGTTTCCCGGCTTCACCCACGTGTTGTGCTCAAACCAGGTGTTGGTTATCATCATCTTCTTTCTGCAAAAATCCAACTCATTTCTCCCCTCTTTCGTTTCTCCCTCCTTGACCATACCCAGCAACCTGTCCTTCATCCCTTCGTTCCCCAACTACAACATTCCAGTCTCCCATAACCACTAGGTATTCCTTTCCTTTTTCTTTCTCTACCACCTCCTCGATCTTTTTGTACATGGCGTCCACCTCTTCATCACTATGAGAATACACAGGCCTAATATTTTCAGTATTGTGTTACGGTACCGATTTAATGTTGCTACTCCGACTATGATAGAACAGTTTAAAAATTTGGTCTCTCCAGTAGTTTGAATGAAATTCAACCCCTGAAGGGATCGATTGCCCCCCACTGGTGAGGGCCGATACACCCAATGGAGGGTAACAAATTTATTTTCGCTCGCGAAGTTGTGTATTTCCTCCTCCAAGAATTAAACTCAGACACGCCCGCAGCTCATTAACATGTAAGATGACCAGAACAAACTTCTAACTCAGAAGTTCACAGGCTCATTGGTATATTAATACCTCATTGGTTTTGCTGCATTATGGTGAAGAAAAACATGAAAAACGCTTCAAAATGGCGCCATCTTGCTAATGCACTTCAACTAAAATATCCGACTAGGGGCTAAATATTGTATACTTCAAACATGTTTTTTCACAAACCTTTTATTCCTAAACTATATAAGCAAAGCGCTAGAAATGCCTTCTAGAGATGACCCAGGGGTGCAAAGTCTTCAAATCTCAAAGTCTCAAAGCCGCAAAAGCCGCAAAGCCGCAATAGCTGCTAAATGCATTTTAACTAAAATATCCAGCTAGGGGTTAAAATCAATATTAAAAAGACGCATAATCGCTTTTTGTCCTTCGCAGTTTGCACCTCCTGGATTTTTAAATTGTGTTTGCATCCCCCTGAAAAAATCATAATGGCGCATATGGCGCTCGTGGTAACGTGGCTAATATCCTAGAAGTGGTTTAGCTCCAAACCTTTGAAAAAACAAAGATAACTATCTACAGGGAAATAAATAGGCTACATGTGTGTAGCTCTTAACTCTAAGACTTATTTATTTTTCAGTGCTTAATTTTACTTGAAAATGTTTAGATAGGCCTAGCACAAATATGTAAACAAAATGTAAGAAATAACCAGAGTTCAGTTTAGCCCTTGCTAAACAGGTATAACTTGCTAAAATAGGAGTAACATAAGCCTGCTGCTTATAAAACAGGAGTAGTGCACTGCCATGCCTTTCAAAAAAGGAGTAGGCCTAAAGTAGGCCTACTCCACCATCGTCCATTTTTACGAGTAGTGCTACTCCTACCCATTTCTAAATCCGAGTAGAGCTTGGAAAAAATGTCGTTTTTTGAGTACTATTCCTACTAAACTTATCCCTGGAAATAACTGAACATATCGCGCATAGTGAAAGCCCTGCGATACGGAACTGCATGTACATGTAGCTTAGTTTAACCAATTAATGAACAGTAGGCCACCGGTTAATGTAATATTTTAAGAGATGGTCTGATCCGGCTCATGTTCTTACGGCCTGAAATAAGTCTGGTTAGGCGGCTATAGGCCATGCAGATAATCCAATTATTTGCTCTACTCATGTGTAAAGCATGTACAACGATATGCATGTACATGTAGCATAGAGCCTAGACTGTTAACGAGATTATCTCGACAATCTGACTATCGTTGCACGCATAGTGCTGAGGTAAACATTATAGTAGACTATAGTAACATAGTTATTATTTTCACAGGTATTATATTTGGTGACGATGGTGACTGCGAGCTGTAGCAATTAATCCTGTATTACTATTAAATAATAATCCTCAGTCGTAGGTTATTGGCCTACCAAATATCATTATAGATAAGATTGTACCGAAAATACACAGGCACTTTCCGGAACAAAGAACAGCATTTGAACCGAATTCAATTACAAGTAAACTTTTATATCTAGGCCTATATTGGTGATGGCATAACTATATATATGCAAGCATTATGATATCAAGCCTGTGGAATCAGGTTACCGTTAGGCCTACCTTAGTATCTTTGTTATTGCTGAAGGAGCGTATCAGTTCCTCTCTCAGCAGGCTGCGCGGGCGAGGATCGAGGTCGAACTAGCACTGCACGTAGCCAGCCTAACTGGCTAGCACAAACCTCGTTCTCGCTGCAGGCTGTAGAAGCTACACTGTGGGCTTGCAGCCTCGTGCGCGGATGTCAGTTGGGTCAGGATGCCAGTCTGCCCCAAAACTGCGAATTGCTTCAAGTTCTTACACATCACTAAACAATTCAGGTTAACCTAGTTTAGAACCCATTTAGAAGCAGTTTAAAACTTTTCTTGGCCTCGTTCCTTTTCGCCGATGTTCTCGTGTAACATCCCATTTGGGCCATTAGTAAATTCCCTGGAAAAGAATGAGAGGGCTAGGGGGACCAGGCCTTAATTAAAGCGTGCAGTTCGCAAATTTGACAGTAGTTGGAGACAGGGATAAGTTTAGTAGGAGTAGTACTCCAAAAACGACGTTTTTATGAAACTCTACTCGGATTTAGAAATGAGTAGGAGTAGCATTACTCGTAAAAATGGACGATGGTGGAGTAGGCCCATACTGTAGGACTACTCCTTTATTGCAAGGCATAGGAATGCACTACTCCTGTTTTATAAGCAGCAGGCGTAAGGCTACTCCCATTTAGTAAGAACTAAACTGAACTCTGGTTGGCAGTGGCTGTTAAATGATATTTGTGATGCTCTCGACCTAAATTTAAAATATAGTTTACAGTAGTAAATGCCAAATTTTACGGATCCGCAAATTTGCACATTCACTACTGGCATTCAGTGCCGGATTTACATATGGGGCACACGGGGCAAGTTTCCCGGGCCTCCGCGAGAAAATTTGTAGATCATTGCTGCATTTGTAAAATGCAGTTACAAAACAGCGCTGAAGCAGGCAGAGGAATATTATTTTTTGCCGAAAATTTCCGTCAGCACCCCCCCTTCCCCCCCCCCCGTCCGTTTGTGCCCCGGGTCTTTTTTGGTCTAAATCCGGCACTGCTGGCATTTACAACACGGCTTCTAATCGAAGCCATCTTACATCTAAATAGGCCTGAGTATGGAGTACTTTAGTTTTATTTTTCAGACCAAAATTGAACGGTTTTCGGCCACTAGAAAATTTGCTTGTACAGCTGTAAAGGTGTTCAACATATGCCAGTTCGCCAGGTTAATGCGTTACTTCGTGAATGGTAGACATTGGTCGCGATCTTGTCCGTTTTTTCTCCCCCGCTCGTAAATCATGGCGACTTTAGTCTCGAACGTTAATTTTAAGTTTGACCGCCGCTACAAGTTTGACCGAAGCTATACGCTATGGCCTCATACAGGAATGTAATGTTTCGACTTATAGGCTACTTAGAGTATACGCCTACTTAGGCCACTAATTAATACACGCGCTCGCTCTATGGCGCCAAGAACGCGGGGATCTCCCCCTCCTATGATTGAAAATTTTCTCTAAGCTTTACACCACGTTGCAAATTTCCACCTAAGTTTTCAATTCCCCCCAAAAGTTGAGAGCAATGTGGGCTCGATTATCGCTAATTGTGTCACAGAACGTTCTTCACATAAAAATCTTCCAGGGGTCAGATTTCACCTTTTTACGGCGTGCGCCGATAGGCGAACGCCGTATTGTTTCGGCCCGGTACTTTTATTTATTTTTCTTTATTTTTTTTTTTACGGATCTTTGGCGCATTCCCGGAGACTCGCCTCCTGACCTATAAGTCTAGAATAAAGATCAAAACATTTTTCCCGTTAACGAAAATGTTTTTCAGCCAAAAAATTTCATTGTAAACATTGTAGGGGTGTCCGGGGAGCCACCGCGCGCACTTTTGCATGAATCGCGATAACTTTTTTACAATCAGTCCGATTTGCACGCTTTTTGCATCAGATTGTTCCACTTACTACTTACCAAAAAATTCCCCATACATGTTTTAACAAAATATTGATATATAAGATGGGCGAACGGTTTTTATAAAGGTTTGGGGGGAACAAAACCATTGCCTTACCTTACCATTACCTCAGCCACAGTTGAACGGATTTTGACAATTTTTTCAGGGAACATGCGGACGACGCCCGGATAATACAGCTTCGATTGGATTTTTAAAAATATGAACGGTGCCCCCGGGAGCCCCCCCCCCCCCCCCAGATTCTAAAAAATTTTAATTCACGTAATCGTGGGTAGCAACCTTGAGCGCTACAATAATGAAACCAGGGGCGAAATATATGTGCCATCGGGGAAAGCATTGCTGGCTTAATAATTAATTTCGAAATGTCAAAGGGACCTAGGGGGGGGCCATATCATGCAGTTTTGCACGAATGGAGAAAACGTTTTTATTATCAGTCTGATTTGCAAGAATTTTTCACTGTTGTGTGGCACATGGTCGGGGTTCAAAATCGCCCTATATATGTTTTAACCAAATATTGTTACATGAGATGGGCGATCGGTTTTTATAAAAGTAAGGGGGCCAAAACTCTTGCGCCACAATAACTCAGCCGCCACTGAACGGATTTTGACAATTTTTACGGAACATACGCCCTTACGGGATTAAGCCCTGATTATAAAGTTTCGCTTGGATTTGTATAAAATTACTTGTGCCCCCTGGAGCATCCGCCAGATTTATTTTTTTTCTTTTTTTCTGCATCACAGAAAATGTGTTCTGTGTTCATGTTGTAGATGTTGAGCTAATCTTTCCAAAATGGGTAAATCCTGCAGTAAATTTCAAAATTCGTGTTTATCTACTCTTCCGGGTGTGCGCGCACGCCGTTTATGCACAGGCACTGTGCTTCCGTCTAGTTTTCAGTCTCTGGTGCGGGCTGTTTTCTAAAGCGTCGTAATTATAGGCTACACTCATTCATGTATTTTTGCATGTCAGGAGTTTCACCCCCCACCCCCGGTCGTTGATTTTTTTCGTGCAAAAGAAAACACTCGTACGCTGTTGCAATTGGCCTAATGATTACAAGACATATTGTGGAAACAAATACTTTAAGGTCCCCTTTTATTTAAAAATCCCTCCAAACTTTACACACACAGGGGGGCTTATGCGAGCACTGCTCATTAATCAAGTTTGAAGGCGGAGAAAAGCATTTGTTATGAACTTGTGACAGTAACTTTTTGAAATTATCCATCCTTATTATCCGTCCTTATTATCCGAAATTATCGTCCTCCACTTCGGAAAACGGTCACTTTTTTCACAATCGCATAGTTTAAAAAGACCTTAGATAATGATCGGTCACTCCGTCTTCCTCAAGCCATAGGCCCGGCTGTCCGCTGAGAGCTATCAAATTTCGGACACCGCATTGCAGCTGGCGAAAAATTACATTCTTAAAATTATAACCAAAAACACTTTAATGCATCTTTCCTTCTAAAAATACGCCGTTCATGTAAACACTTCTCCCTGGCTCCAATCTCAAACTTGTTGATCCGCCTCTCCTGCTGATCAGTGATTTACGCCTACAGCGAGTCGTCACTCTGCGCGCGCCCGAACTGAGGGGCACGGGAACGAAACAAAATGGAAACAAACTACTTTTTACGGCGTGCGCCAATGGGCGAACGCCGTATTGTTTCGGACCGGTACCTTAATTTTTATTTTCTTTATTTTTTTCTTTATTTTTTCTCTTACGGATCTTTGGGGCATTCCCGGAGACTCGCCTCCTGACCTATAAGTCTGGAATAAGGGTCAACACATTTTTCTCGTTAACGAAAATGTTTTCAGCCAAAAAACTTCATTGTAAACGTTGTAAGGGTGTCCGGGGAGCCACCGCGCGCACTTTTTCATGAATCGCGATAACTTTTTTACAATCAGTCCGATTTGCACTCTTTTTGCATCAGATTGTTCCATTTACTACTTACTAAAAAATGCCATATACATGTTTTAACAAAAAATTTACATATAAGATGGGTGTACGGTTTTTATAAAATTTTTGGGGGGCCAAAACCCTTGCGTTACAATAACTCAGCCACGACTGAACGAATTTCCACAATTTTTTCAGGGAACATGCGGACTAGGCCCGGATTATACAGTTTTGTTTGGAGTTTGAAAAAAATAAACGGTGCCCCCGGGAGCCCCCCCCCCAGATTTTAATTTTTTTTTCACGTCGTCGTGGGTCACAACCTTAAGCTTCACAATTATGAAACCAAGGGGAAAACATATATGCCATTGAGGAAAGCGTTTCTGGCTGAATAATTCATTTCGAAATATTAAGGGGACCTGGGGGGGCCATTTCATGTACTTTTGCATGAATCGCGATAACTTTTTACTATCAGTCCGATTTGCATGCTTTTTGCACCAGGGAACATGCGCACGAAGCCCGGGTTATATGGTTTCGCTTGGATTTGTATAAAATTAACTGTGCCCCCTGGAGCCCCTCCAGATTTTTGTTTATTTAGTTTTTTCTCTTTATCACATAAAATGTGTTCTGTGTTCATGTTGTAGATGTTGGCCTAATTTTTCCAGAATGGGTTAATCCTGCTGTAAATTTCAAAACTTACGTTTATCTACTCGTGGCGGCCTGCACGCACGCCGTTTATGCACGGGTACTGTGCTTCCGTATAGTTTTAAAGGACCGTGTGTAGTAACGAAGAATTACAGTCCGGTACTGCATTGTGTAAGAGGGCCGCCACAGAACCGCTCCCCCTTCTTTAGTCGTCTTTTACGACTCGCCCGGTGAGCTGTGGTGCTGCAAGTCTATTCTTTGTTACCCGGCTTGCAGGGGTTGAAACAAACTGGAAATATTGTGTCCTGTGACTAACTGAACAAGTATTGAATAGCTGCGGCACGTGGAAAACACTGTTATTTGTGGAGATCGCTAATATAGGGCACGGCATGTGCACAACCATTTTTTAACTCCATCGCAACGGAGAGGCTTATCCGTACTGAACTTGATTTTATTTTCGCTAGATCTCTTCTAACTTCTAACTCTTTGAGATACGTAGGCCTGCAGTATTTTTTTTCTTAATATTCAAGTAATAAATCTGACTAAATTCTGCTAGATTCGATCGCACCGTACAAATTAAAAGAATGCTCATAGGTTAACCCAAAAGCGCTAGCCAAACGGATTGAAAAGAGACAAAAATGTACATGCATCCTACTGGCCCGCCCTAACTTTAGTGTGCAGAGGCGAACGCGAACGCAGTCGACAGTTGCTCGCAGCCCGAGCCCAGCGCTTCCGTTATTAACTCAGTCCTTAACGTTGTCTCAGTCGCTACAAATTGAACCCTCGGAAATTGACGTTATGTCATAAAATAAGCCCAGCGTGCCTTTCAACATTAGCCTACTTATCTAGGATCTAAGTTTTTTTTATTACAAACATCAGATTGTTTTCAAAGAGCCCACATTAAAAATCATAAGCCATAATAATTTATGAAGTAGATACTGATACTCGTGGTAATAGTAAAATACTTTTTTCACAAATTTGTATTTCAGTTTATGACACTCGGTGTGAGCTCAGCTGCACGTTGTAACCGGATGCCAAAGCCTAGCCAAGGCCTATAGTTAGCCCCAGATCATCTTTTATAAAATCAAGCATAGCGTAACCCGTTATTAAGGTTAATGATAACGACCAGCATACGTGTAGAGAATGTCAACAGAGGGAAGTAGTCGGCATGATTGATCAACTGAAGATAAGAAGTGGGCGTGGTCCGTCCGTCCAAACAAGTTTGGGCGTGCAGGCTGCACAGCGCGTAGAACAATGGATTCATTATTGTCTGATTCAACACTTGCCTCGTTCAGCGCAGCAGTCAAGTTGTTCGCGATATGACGAGAACACTTTTCTTTTCTGCGCCGCTGCGGACAGGGCGGGCGATAAGGTCTCTTTCAACGGTGTATATTTTCGAAATTGTCAATACTGCAAGCCGTGCACCCAATTTTTCATGCACGGAATCACGGGAAGTTTTTACCCATGCAACTGTGACAAACAAAGATTTGAGAATCGTCGTCATGACAACGATTTCCTGAACTGGGTTTTATGCACGGTTTGCATGCAAAGCAGTTAAGGACTTAGTTCCACGATGCATTTTTGCATGCAAATTTGCATGCATGGAAAGTTTGAAATTATGAGCAAATAAATAATAAATCAAAATCCTTTAATGATGCTTAACGGTAGCGGTAGCCACCGGTAGCCACAGGTGGGTGGCCGAGGGATTATAGATGCCGACACCGTATTGTACGCTGTAGCCTAAACAGTACACACGGTGATGTCGGACCCCAATGACGGATCTAGGGTGGGGGGGGCATAGGGGGATGCACCCAGCCCCCCATCAGCATGAAAATATTATTTGTCGTAAAAAAATAGGTTGACAAATCAGTAACAACAACAAAAGCAAAGCAAATGTAGAGCAGTACCTATGTAACAATGCGCGGCATTAAACGGTTTTCATTATTGTTGCTTCAAATTTTAAGGTGAAATGTAGTAACTTGTCGACTGATCTGAAGAAGGCGACGAACAGTGATTATGACACAGCAACTTGGTCAAAAACCTCCGTCCCTCCTAACCGTGCATACCGTCAATACCGCCGCGTTCACTCAAAAGAAAAATACTCGATGTTGCAGGACGAAAAAACTGGAGACATCCGGAAAACTGGACCACCAACCGATCCCGCACGGATCCGTCCATGTCGAACGCAGCTCTAGCCGCGCCGTTGGATTGGACCTGCAGGACTATTCGCACACCGTGAACGTAAATGTCAAAGTTGACGAGCAGCAAATAACAACTGGCATGCCTTGGAACCACAGACGTCAATCGGGGGTAGGGGGAGCGGGAGAATCCCGGGAATTCGGGCCCCTTTAATAATATACAAAGAGGGTATGAATCCACAGCATTTGAGGCTTGAGCGCGTGCTTGTCGCCCGATCTGTATAGGCGTACATGTACATGTATGCCTACGGGATTATGCTTCTACCAATTTTAGCCGATGTTATCTTAGCGGATCGATGAGTGCAAGTTGAAACGGCTTCGGACTTTACGCTTGTACTTAGAACCAAGTCAATCGGTGAAGATAAAAACGGCAGTGAAATGCTTCAGTCAAATTAGATTTGATAATGATCGAAACGATCATTGATTCACGCTAGAGAAGGTTGGTGATGATTTCGAAAATTAGATGTATCCATATTTATAAGAAACGACAGTGAAGTACTTTAGGCTAATGAGTTTAATAACAGTTGAAGTGACTTAAATAAATGTTGTTTCGTATTATTATAACCTATCTTAAAAAAATCGGCGGCCAATTTAAACTTTCGGCTTTCTCAATGATCATAAAATGTGAGATAATTCAATTCAGTTCGATTTATTCATCCATATATCCAAAGCATGTACTCAAAGTTACAAAGTAACAACATGCAAAATACAATAATAGCATTACAATGTGCACAACCGTTACGGATAAGATAAAAAGGATAACAGGGTTCTCAAAAATGTGTTCCGCGGAACACTGGTGTTTCGTGGCAAGTGGCCAGGTGTTCCGCCAGCCAGCAGAAGAAAAATATAGATTCTTATATCAAAATTAGTTTTTAAAACTCGTCAATAGTTAATTTTTCAAGTTTCAAAAGTGCAGAGTAACTAAATCATTGAAATCCAATATGTCAAGTAACTGTTTTTGTGATCCCTGGATGATGGGCCAGACCCTAATCACAGTCACCTATCTAGTTAGTTGTCCATTTCCTTGCCTTAAATAAATTTGTCGCTCGCATCGCTCGCGAAAACACCATTTGGTTTCCCACCAGCGAAATTCAGCGTTACGACGCGCATGTCAGTAGCACATCCTCTCTGTAGATATAATTTTCATACTTTGTCGATTCTTGCCCCCTCCCCTCGAAGAGTGACGCACTTCATGAACGGTCCTGAGAGTCTCGTTCCAGTGACGGTTCAACCATGCATTTATTCATGCAGATTTGCATGCATGCAAGTTTGTAATTAAAATAAAGACAGCGAGCTAACGTTACAATGCAATTGACTGCAGCCTACCACTGCGAGCCGACGCGCGGCGCAGCAGTCAATGGAACTGTGACGTCACTTCAGCGCTTGTAGTTTCGTGATAAACTTATCATGCATACAAATCTTCATGCATAAAATGCATCGTTGAACAAGAGCCTAAGTATGCTTTGAAAACGTGCGTGCACGCCTCGTTGTCAAATTCGCTGCGCCCTTGGGGCGTATCGTGACCTAGTGTTCCCGACCTTCATTGCAGAAATTAGGCGTAAGTGTTCCCCGTAACGGAAAAAGTTGAGAACCACTGCTGTTCTAAGCAATCTCTTGGGCGCTTCGTAGTGATTATGACGTTGCGAAGACCTTTAGCTAAACTCATCGGCCGTGCGTTTAAAGTTTGTTTTTGACCATCAGCCTAGGAATGGCTACGGGTCTTATGACAAGCGGGTCGAGTCAGATTATATCTTTGCCCGTGCCGTTGCCGGCCATGCTCATTCTAACCTAAAGCCTAAAGCCCCTAAACCCGACCCTAATCCTAGCCCTAACCATAACCCAGCCCTAACCCTAACTTGCTAACCCGAACGAGACCCTACCCCTAAACCCTAACCCCTGAACTCTAACCGCGATCAATTTTTAATTTTTAATTTGTTATTTCTATCGGAAACGGCCATTGGCTGGCAACGGCGTGGCCGGCAAAAGCATAATCTGACTCGACCCGTTTTTGTCTTATGGGCTCCAGAAAAAGAGCTAGGCCTATGTGCTTGACACCACTGGTTTGCACCAATACACACGTACAGTAGCGAAACCGGTTGCGGGCTTGCAGCTTGCCCAGCGCGGCTTTGGCGCTGCCTAGATCTTGTAGTTAGACAGTCGTACAATACAATGCCAGTAGCCCTACACGTTCAGTCCGTATAGTTCACGATGTACATTGCATCTCTAGAGGTAGCTTCGCCCAGGTATTAGCAAAGTAATTAGGTATACTTAAGCCTGAACTTTGACAAACAGCAAACAATCAGAAATTGCGAAAATTCAAATGTAACGGAGCTCCGTGTCATGGACGCTGCAGGCCGTTGGCGCCGAATTGCAAATATTAGCAATTTTGCGTATGTAAAAAAAAGTTTAGATCGCTTACATTCGTGTAAAAAACGATCTATTTTTATAGAAGACGATGCGAGAAATTTTAACGCGAAGTCGTATTTACTAAACACTTTACAAGTAGGCTACTTAACGGTGCCTAAATTCCACAGTTACTGCCAGCTATTAAAGTTAAAAATTGGAGGTCACTTACTTTGAGCAAAATTGAACACGCTCATTAATCATAAATTTATTAGTGACGAATAAATTTAGTCTCGCTCAGAAATAATTAAGCATTTACTACACCTGTAAAACATCGTAATATAACCTATTTATAGGCCCTAATATATACAATACGCTACAAGTAAAAAGCCTCAAGCGAGCTATATCATTATGCTGTATAGCCTAAGCCAGGTCCCACAATTAAGGTGTCAGAACCAATATTTGAGGTGGGGGGGCTGAGACCCGGCGGGACCCGTCCCACTTTAACCACTGTTTAGTGTTGTAGATACAGGGGGACCGGGGGGCGGGTCCCCCATGTTACCTGTCTGGGCCCCCCTTGCTACCTCGCAAAAAAGGGGGCCGGGGGGGCCCTCAAAAGGCCCCCCTTGTTACTTTTTTCGTGAGGGACCGGGCCCCCCTTGTTATGAAAAATGAACATAGACCATTAAGAATGACCTCAGAAATAAACAAGCGCTGTTAAAAATGGTATAAAAAAAATAAAATTAAAAACAAGAAATATTTGCAAAAAATGGACAAGAATTTGTAAGAATGGTGAAAGTTGCTCTAAAAAAAATGAATGAGGTTGGTCATGTAAAGGAAGAAGTTGACGTTAGCATCCCCCGTCCCCCTCCCGGTCGCGACTTCTTGAGTCGGGCCCCCTTGTTATGTTTAACGTAGGCCTAGCCGTTGTCCGCGAATACGAGACTGCATCGGAAGCGAAGGCTAGAAGCAGCCAGCCCCACCTCCCGCTGTGAGCCGTGCAGTAGCGGTTCCAGCCTTCCCGAACTGGGGGCTCAGCTCAGGGGGAGCTTGGACGTGGCAATTGAAACCACCATCTGTTTGTTTCTTCGTAGAAATTCACGAGCGGGGGGGGGGGGGTGCTGACCAAAACTTTTAATCTCTCATAATATACACCATAGATCGATACTTAAATTTGAACTGGGTGGCCTGAAAATTACCACGGAGGGGGGGGGCTTGACACCCTCAAACTCTAACTCTAAACTTACCATGTCAATTTTTGACTTGAATGAGCTTGACGTAAATCAGTTGGGGAGGAGCTTAAACTCCAAACAGGGAGGGGGTAGTCCCCATCCCCTACCCCCCTGTTGATGCCACTGATGGAGCCGTGGCAGCGTATCGGCGGCAATAGATTACACTGCAGTGACGCTCAGTGCTGTAGCCTACTCCCTGGAGCGACCTTGGCTGTGCTCAGATACAGGAGGCTAACGCAAGCGCACAGTGCAGTCGAATCTAAACAATCGAAGGCACAATCTAAGCGACTATAGAACTTTTGCAATGGCAAGAAACTTGTAGCATGACTGAAGAATAGTATCCTCTAGCAGTGGCGTACCTGATATAGTACAATAATTTACTCCACGTAGCTAATTCGAGGATTATAAGTTAATACACTATAAGTTAATACACTATAACTTAATGATTTTCAGCTACAAAACATTAGTTTTGTGAATTGACTCTACCTCTGCTTGACAGCCAATAATATCTTTCAATATTTTGCATCTCGGACTATCCATTATATAAGCCTAATTAATAGGAACGAAACTACATGTAGCCTAATATAGAAACAATCCCGCGACAGTTGTACGAAATAGGCTTTTGTGTAAAATTTGATTGTTTAGTCTAATAATCTAATGTTGGGTACGGGGAATCCTAATCTTCAATGTGAATTTTAGGATCGTCACGGTTTTTCAGCAATTCTATTTTTTCTCTTTTTCAAAATTCGTCTAAGAACTAACCGCGGAGAATTTTGTAAATAGGACGTCGGAATTCAGATGTCTCGCATCTTATTCTATAGGCCTAAAGTTAGATAGGCAATTATTTAAAAAATTGAATAGTTTAAACTATTTTTTGAATTTACTATTAGCTGCTACTAATATACTGCTCGCTACCGACCAATATCCAACCTTAATTTCATTTCTAAAATTCTTGAACGAATTATCCATTCCGGACTTACTTCTCACCTATAATCGTTTCCTTCCATCTGCCCTTTTCAATCTGCCTATCGGAAATTTCATAGTACTGAAACTGCTCTCCGCCGCATCCAAAACGATCTCCTGCTTGCAATAAACCAACGTAAACTTTCCGCTCTTGTTCTTTTGGGCCTCTCTTCTGCCTTTGACACCATAGACCACAATATCCTCCTCAAAAGGCTTTCCTCCACCTTTGGCATTACTGAATCAGCTCTCTG
>JAQIWG010005913.1:0-13924 GCA_034695025.1 Chamaedrilus cognettii | reverse complement strand
TGGCATTTATGTGCCACTCCTGTCTATAGCACGCTCGCAGGCAGGCAGGCAGGGCATTGTCAATTATATTGGGTGATGGATCAACTAGGACTGCGTTTAAACAGAAATATTGGTGCAATTAACATTATTGTCTGTGATGCAGGCCAAATGGCCATATGGCCAATATTAAGTTATGGAATTTGGAAAGCTGCCTAAGTCAAAGCATATGAAGGTGTCCACTAGGCAAATATCAAATATCTTGCAAATCGTTACAGTTTATGGTTGATTAACGTTGTCCGCAGGGAATTGATGCCCTCCTCTCTGTTTACCCAGCGGCATGCAGCAAAAACTGCGTCGCATGATTATTTAGAAGCTACAACTTCCAAAAGTGAACTTTGTTCACAGAAATCATTAACTTGATTACTGTAACCATAGTGGCTGGGTATTTACGTTGGTCCGAGACGTTGGCGCCATCTATGATTTGAATTATTATTCTTTTCTTTGCAATGTATACCATTTGCGGCAGATTGCAAAATTTTCAAAAATAAATTTAATTGCGTTCAAAGACTATGAAACTTCTTTGAAAAAAGTCAATTTTTTTTTTCACAAATGCAATGAAAACTCCTTGAGGATCGTTTTGACTTCTTTCAATCATATCTCTCCCCCTGGATGTTCCCAAACGTTAATTTGTTTTTATATCATTTAAGGTGAGCCATACTTTGAAATTTGCTGCCTAGTAGGCCAAGTCGATGAGCGTGTGGACACCGGTTCCATGCCCAAGCACATGCTGCGCCATGCTCGTGCCCTGCATGAAGCAAGTCAACCTACATCGCTTCTAGTGTGGCCTTTAGTTCCGCCTACGACATGGATCCTATTGCCTTAAATTTTTTAGTTTTGATGTATGACTTCCCTTTACTGGCATAGTACAGTCTGCGAACTAGCAAGGGTAGAGATATGTCGGAAAGATGTCAAGACGGTCCTTGTAGCGTTTTCATAGCATTGGTGAAAATGAATTTTTGACGTTTTTTGAAGGCGTTTCATAAGTTTTGAATGCAATTGAATTTCTTTTTGATAATTTCACAATCTGTGGCCAATTATATCAACTGTAAACCACTAAAATTTTGAGTAGAAATACAAAAGATTGGCTAGATTTTGCTAGGGGCGCATGTCTTATGATGCACTCTGTATATTGCCATAACTGCTCTGACTAAATCCCTCCTCAACCTCAACTTTCTCAGCGCCCACCTTAAAATGTTTCATGGCACTCTATCAAAAGTCTTCTGCAGTTTTACAAAGCTTAATAGAACTTTTTCTGATTTAGCCTTCTGTTTTTCTTTTATCTGTGTCGCTACAGTATGAAAATCCCATAAGCTGTTCCGTTTTTAGGCGCAAAACCGCACTGCATATTATCAATGGTGATTTTTTTCTGAACCTTTTCTCAGGCACTTGCTCCAGTATCTTCATATGGTACCATGTTTCAGTAATTTGAGAGCTAACATAGTGCATCACATCACCCTTTCTCCTATATATTGAAACTAGAGAGCTGAATTTTCAATCCTCTGGGATTCTACCGTTTAACGCGACTTCATTGCAAATTTTTATCATCCACTTACAGAAGTTGTCTAAGCCTACCATAAACGCTGAAATTGTTACTTCGTTACTTAGCCAAACACCAGTTAATTAATCAATCAGTGATTTATCCAGATATATAGTCAAGGACTCGGCATTGGGGTAGGCCATCGGTATAGGTGTAGACCATTTAATGGGAGATCTTGGTTTGGATATTTTTTCACTTTGCGAGACTTGGCATGAAGACTCACAATGTATTACAATCGGTAGGCTGCATGAACTCAAGTATAATGTAATTGAGCAAGCACATGCGATCGCGCCTGATGCTTAAAAGGACAGCATTGATTATATTAACCATGGAGGCGTGGTGCTGCTATCTACATCTGCAATCCGACTGACTCGTCTTTAAATTGCAGGCGTTTTCAAGACATTTGAATTCGTCTGCGGTTGTTCAGCGTCCAATGGAACGCCTACTGTCATCTTGACAATCTACAGACAGGGTTCGTTACCGCCCAGTGCAGCGTTTTTTGCGAGTTCGCGGTCATGTTCGAGCGGCTCACGCTAATGTTGGGCATCATCATCATCACGGGTGATTTCAACATCCGTCTTGATCGTCTGGCTTACCCGCACACTCTGCAGCTCATCGAGTTGCTCGAGTCCTATGGCTTCGAGCAACGCGTGGCTGAGCTGACACACAGGATAGGGGGATGTTGGATGTCGTCATCGCACGGGAGGATATGGTGAGTGGGACACTGGTGGTGCGGGACGTGGGGATGTCTGACCACTCCTGCGAGCTGTGGACCCTCAACATCTTGCGTCCTGTCCCCGTCTCTCGCTTGGTCGAGTGTCGGGATTGGAGGCACTTCAACCTCGACTCGTTCCGTGATGAACTCACGCTTACGGTACTCTGTCGTGATGACTCGGTGACTCAGCTACTGACGACCGCTGCCGGGTCAAACAGCACGACGACGATGGCGATGTATGGCGTCATGCTGTCTGCGCTGCTCGCACATTATGCTGCGCTGAGAGTCCTGTAAACGGCCATCGGACGCTTGGTTTGACGATGAGTATCGCGCTGCAAAGATACGCACGAGGGCCCTGGAGCACAAGCTACAAGCATATGGTGACCCAGCTGGTCGCGCGGCGTAGATCGACAACATCAGTACGATGCACCGCATGTTTAGTGTGAAGAAGGCTGCGCATACAGCAGACATGATCTCGGCACAGAGCGGTGATTCAAAGCGTTTGTAGTGCATACTGAATGTGACGATGGGTCTCTCAGAGCCTGACCCAGAGATACCTCATTCTGCAGATGACTTCACAACCTTTTTTGCTGGTAAGGTTTCTCGCATACACACCCTTACTCCAGCGCTCCCTGCCTGTTTTCGCTGCTGCTTCCCCAGACACACTGAGGAACTTTGAGCTCGTAACTGAAGAGACGGTCGCTCAACTTGTAATGAAATCTCCGACCAAGCATTCACAAGCTGATCCCGTGCCTACTTGTCTACTGAAGAAATGTGTGGGGTTCCTTACACCCTTCCTGACTGATCTCATCAACACCTTGATAACTAACTGCACTATGCCAGAATGCATGAAAATGGCCATTGTTACTCCCAATTCTTAAGGAATCGAATCTTAACCACTCCCCTGAGACAGCTGTGCTGCGAGTGTTCTCCGACCTAGTGGCTGGTTCCGACGCGGGAGATATCTCTTTCTCGCCCTTCTGGATCTCAGTGTCGCCTTTGACACTGGACTATGACATCCTTTTCCATCGTTTAGAATCCGACTTTGGTGACTGATTCCGCACTTTCATAGCTCAAGTCTTATCTTCTAGGTCGCAAGCAGGCGGTTCGATGTGGTGAGTCATTGGCACCGACCTGCAACCTGAGATGCGGTGTTCCTCAAGGCTCTGTACTCGGGCCTCTCCTATTTCTTCTGTATACAGCCGGTCTACAGGAGGTGGTTCAACGCCATGGACTATTGAATCACTGCTATGCGGACGACTTGGAGATCTATGGTAGTTGTATAAGCCTAATCCACGAGATTCAACGATATTGAGAGACCGGATGCTCAGCTGCATTTCTGACGTGAACGCCTGGATGGCATCAAACAGGCTTAAACTGAATCCTGCTAAAGCAGTTTATGTAGTGTGTTACGTCGAATGTCGCACCATGTCGATCACGTGACATCGTTTGTTAATATTGACGGCATCGCTGTGGCATTCGTCACCTCCATCAAGCTGCTTGGTGTTCAGCTGGACAGCGAGCGCACGATGACGACGCAGGTCAGTCGGACGGTCAGCAGCTGCTTCTACCAACTGCGCCATTTGAAGGCTGCGCGTTCGATCACTTCCCTTAGCGTCGGCGAAGACACTCGTCTCCTCCTTTGTGACGTCGCACCTAGACTACTGCAACGGTGTACTGACTGTTATAGCGCAGCGCCAAATTGACAGGCTTCAGTCTGTGCTGAACGTGGCAGTGAGGCTACTATACAGAGGCACCAAGTGCGATCACATCACGCCGCTGATACGCAACAAGCTGCACTGGCATTGATTTGCGCAGCGCGTGACCTACAAACTCTGTGTGATGGTCTATAAGGCCCTGCACAACTGTGCTCTTCGCTACCTCTCCGAACTTGTTGTGCCGACCGCAAACACTGCGACTTCAAGGCGTCTGCGTTCTGCAGAGAGCCATTCCATCGTGCAGCCTCGGAGCAGACTCAAGTTTGGCGATTGTGGTTTCTCTGTAGCAGCTCCGCAGGCCTGGAACAGTCTGCCGCTGCACGTCAAGACAGCCCCCTTTCTGGCGCTTTTGACGGCGACTCAAAACTGAACTCTTTACCAGATCATATTTGTAATTAATGTGGCTGCATAGCAAGTTTTCATTGAAGCTGTTGTTCTTTGGCGGGATATGGGCTTCTTGCATGTGTATGAGTATTGTTGAACTGCAATTTTTCTAACTGGTGTAATACTGTGTGCAGCACCCTTATGATGACTTCGGTCATGTTGCGGCGCTATAAAAAATTGTCAGAAAATTATTATTATTGGCAATGATTAATATACGCTTAATATTGAATTGATGCTCAGTTAATAAAAACGCTGCACTGGACCAAATATAACTCTATGAAGCTTGATCAATCACATTAAGTTCACAACATTGTTTATCAAACGCAGTCTTGAATTAGGCCTACTAGACTAGTATAGGCTATCGCTCAATGTAGAAGACCTAGCTAGTACTAAAATAATAGCCTACAACAGTACGGGCTCATTATAAGTTTAAAAATGAGGGGCCTAAGCCTACTAAATTTGCTATCAATTATCTAATGAGGCCTACTATTTCTTTGGCCATGGCGTAAACATTATTTTTTCAAGCCATGGGCTTAACTTTCAACAAAATTAAGCATTATGATAGTTGCGAAAAAAAGCATGCACTTTTGCATGCTTTACTGCGAGACCGTAAGCAAAACGTGACTGCAGGGTCCCTACTCCCTGCAGGGCCACTGTGGAGCCCTCCACAGAAGAGACCACAGAAGAGACAAAGGAATGCTAAGCAGTATATTGCTTTCCGTACCACCTTCCCCTTCTAGAACATGGGCACGTGACTGCGCTTAAAAGTTAGGCCTTAATAATTAATCGCATTTTGTTAATCATTGTTCATATCCCTTAGGACCTAGGCCCTTGGGCTTAATTTTATTATTTTTGCTAACTGAGCATTCGGCCCAATTTGCTTACCCCAGTGAATTAACTTGAAACTTGTAAATTAAGTGTACTTTAACATGCAAAGCCGGCCATACCATGCAGCGCATTTGCCAATTAAAATGTGGTCACTGCATTGCGTAAGTCGCGACTGCGCATTAAGTCTTGACGTCAGTGTGCTGACATCCCTACACCATCGCACCATTGTCGCGGACACGGGGAACTATAATGTTTTCAGATGCCCATTAAGTCTGATAGTACCAACTAACTATCGTTTTTTGGAATAATTTATTGTGTTAGACTATTTGTGTAAATGTGTACAAAAGTTTTGTATTTGCGTTCGTGTGTATTTAGATAACCTTAATTTCACTCAGCGGCTGAAGCTCACAAAGAAATTGCAGAATCATCAGGGATGTGTAAGTGTGCAAAGTTTTATAATGAATATATATTCTTGATACAAAAACATCAGTAAATGTTGAGACTGATCATCACAGTCCATTGCAATTGAAGATGACGTGCGTTGTAGCGGTTCAAGTCCTATGTTTTCTTGAGTTGCTGGCAAGGACAATCCCCGAGTGACGGTAGTTCTGTTTTCTGGGTAGGATATCTGCTTTGTCACATATGACGAAACTCAGCATTGAATAATCACAAAAATAGCAGTATTTAATAGTGGCAGGCGAAATGAAAGGAACACAATGCATAAAAATGGTAATAGATTGGAAGAGATTAGGGTGGATTAGGTAGCAAATTTTGTAGAGTAACCTGGTTCCCTTAAAAACTACAGAACTCGATATCAAATAGGGTGGGAGGAAGTCCCTAAAATTCAACCGGAAGCTGCTAATTTGCAGTTCCCTACAGCTTCGCGGATCTAGACCATAACCTATATCATTGACCTACAAATTAGAGAGGGGTTTACCTCTGCTGGAAGACAACTCCCTGATACAGTCCATGCCACAGACGTTGCATACATGGTTGATGGCAATCAGCCTGGCAGGGTTCCCACGCATCTGGAAAACCTGGAAAAGTAAAGAAATTTTCAGATTCCTGAAGAGTCAGGTAATTGTCAGGAAATTTTATGATTGGTCAGATAATTTTGAAGATCTGTGCCACTATTTAATTATAGTGCTTAATTTGTGCTGAAGTTCGTGTTTTGAACACACTATCCTGTCCTTCGTCCCACTAACATACGCGATAAAGCCAGATCGTGATAATGATATAAAAAATCAAAAAAAATTCTGTCATCTTTCAAATAAGCCTTCTTATTATTCCTGCGGGGTTGCGAGCATTAACTGCACAGCAATGATCGTATGTAGTTTATAATTGTTGTTGCTGCGAGCAAATATTGGACTGGAATTGTTTATTCACACCTGAAAGTCAGGAAAAAATCCAGGAATTATAAAGCTTTAAATGAGTGGGAACCCTGGCAGGGCGGCGATATCTGTGTTCACTTGAAGCCCTGCCTGGCGTGCCTTCCGGGTTTGTCTCTTAGTCGCGATTGCCGCCTTGCGATTACTCTCACTGCGGGCTACTTTGGCTTTTGTAGTTGCTCGCCACAGTGCTCTGTCCGCAGCCTGTGCCTCCCAGGTTTTGGAGTCAATCCCACAGTCATTGAGATTCTGTTTCAGTGTGTCCTTGAAGCGTTTCTTCTGGCCACCACGGTAGCGCTTGCCCAGCTTGAGTTCATCGTACATGAGCTGCATTGAGATCCTATCGTCGGCCATGCGGTGTATGAGCCTGACCGAACGCAAATGTGTGACTTTGATCATCGCCTCTATCCCAGAGCATTGACTACGTTCCAGGATCTCCGTGTTCGAAGCTCTGTCTTGCCATTTAAGTTTGAGAATGGCTCTTAGACGGGTTATGAATGTGAAGGCGATCGAAACTACTGATATGACGTCTGTAGCATGTCCATGTCTCGCATCCGTAGAGCAAATTTGATAAGACGACGGCTTTGTACACTTTCCTTTTGGTCTACATTTTTATCCCCCTCTGCCTCCAAACTTTATCTGTGAATCTTCCAAATGATATGCTGGCCTTGCTGATGCGGTTTGTTGTTTCCTTGTCCAAGAGTGCATCATTTGCTAGGGTGACCAGATAGTAGAAATCAGTTATCGATTTTAGAGCGGTGCCTTTGATAATGACACGTGGAACGTTGTAGGGCTTTCCTGGCACAGGCTGATACATCACCTCTGTTTTACTGATGTTGATAGGTCATAGTTCTTTGAGGCGCCTGTGAATCTATTGGTGATCAATTGAATATCCTGTTCACTATATAAACACTGTTATTCACATCAAGATATGCATACGATGTAATAGCATCAATAGAAGTGATTAAGATTATCAGCTATTACGCAGAAAGTTCAAAAGTACCGGTAGTGGGCTAATGAGTTACTGTCAGACAATTAAAAACTATATCTTTTTAGTGTGGCAACACTGGTTGCTTGTTGTGTTGTGTTGATTATTCTCTCGCAGATTTCGCTCCTTTTTCAGCTTACAGCAGTATATGCATGGACGATTCAATCGAGTGAGGTACTGCTTGATTTGTTACGAATCAAGGATTATGAACTAACGAAGCGTGGCAGCAGGATTTACGTGTTTGCGCGAGAAATCAGGGACTTTGAACTGCAGTGAAAGGGCGTATTCCCTGGACGTTGCCCTTCCGGGTCTCAGTATTATTATCGACGGCCCACCTGACGCTGTAGCCTACCTAGTGCCGCGGTATACGCTGAGTACCGTATTGGTTGTGTGCGATCGGTCAGCCGTGGCGGAGTGCTAGGCCTACTATATATTGTCAACGACAAAGGTCAGATCTGCGAATTGCCTCTGAATGCATGCGAATCAGCCTCTGTTGTAGGCCTGCGTTCACTGATCATGGTTGTTCCGATGAGGCCTATGGTCATAAGTGAACCGCTTTGCTTCATTGCTCTACAATTTTTACACGGAATCAGTTATCTTGGTTAAAAAAATATTTTGTATAATTTTGTTGTACAGCCTATCTTGCGAAGCAACCTCCAGAGTCCCTCTCTGCTGACAGTGTCAAAGGCCTTCTTAAATTAATGAAGACGGTGTGGAGGTCCATGTATTGTTCCCTGCATTTTTCTTGAATTTGACGAGCTGCGAAAATCATATCAGCGGTGTCACATTTTGGTCTAAAACCACACTGGGATTCTGGTAAAATCTGATCCGCAATGCTGTGCGTCAGGCGTGTATCTATGATTTAGTCAATATTTTTCCCGTTATGCAGAGCAGTGAAATACCTTTTGCTCTTCCGAACTCATCATCATCGGCGACTTCCATCTGCATGTCGATGATCTCAAAGCTGCTTATGTGGCTTCTTTTTGTGACCTGCTTGACACTTTCAATCTAACTCAGCACATAACTTTCCCCACTGATGATTCTGGTCACATCCTTGACTTGCTCATAACCCATTCTACTTCGAACTTAGTTTCTTCAGCAGACCACACTTACACGCCTATCATCATGTAGTAATTTTTTCGACTCTTTCTATTCCCACAAATTCAAGATCTCTTGGCATTACTAAATTGACCAGACTTATCAACTCCATCAACACTACTAATTTTTCAAAAGATATCCTTGCGTCCTCATTACACACGTCACCTGCCACTACTCTGGCATTATATCTGAACCAATTTACTTCCACACTTTCTGCCCTTCTTGACAAACATGCTCCACAGAAAATTTCTTATTGTCTCTTACGGCTACATAAATCTTTCATCACACCTGAGATTAAAAGTGAAAAATCTAAATGATCCAGACTTGAAATCATTTTTAAAACAGATAAATCTCTTCTTAACAGAACAAAATTCAAGGCCCAATGCAAGATAGTTGCAAAATTTATCGCTGCGTGCCGTACCTACTTTCGAAATCATATCTCTGCTTGCAGCCAACAACCTCGCAAGCTCTGGTCTGCCCTCGACAATCTTCTCTTCCGCAAACCTTCTCCTACTCTTGCAAACTCAATTTCCCCTACTTCTCTTGCCTCTGCTTATCTGCAATGCTTTGATAGTAAAATTTAAAATCTTTGTGCGCAATTTACACCACTTACCCCAGCTTCATTTCCAAACATCAATCCTCCTCCTCTCTTAGCACCTCCTACTCTCAAATTTTCTACCGGCTACCACAATCGAAGTACGCAAAGCCATTCTATCTTTCTCAAACGTTACCTCATACCTACTAAACTTCTCGAATCATGCATGGATTCGCTGCTTCTCCCAATCATTACTATCATAAATCTTTTGTTTGTCAGAGGGAGTATTTCCCGCTTCCTACAAGACTGCTACCGTCAAACCTCTTAAAAAAATTCTTTGCCCCGTGAGGAGCTTTCTAGCTTTAGACCTATATCTAATCTAAATTTCATTTCTAAAATTTTACGCATCATACACACTCGTCTCACATCTCATCTGCAATCATTTTGTTTCATCTCCCCATTTCAATCAGCCTATAGAAAATATCACTCTAGTGAAACAACCTTACTCCGCATTTAAAATGATCTTCTTTTTGCAATAAATCAACAAACTATCTGCTCTTGTCCTCTTTGATCATTCAGCAGCCTTTGACACCATTGACCACAGTATCCTTTTCGCTAGAGTCTGTTCCGCTTTTGGCTTATCTGGCCTCGCACTGCATCTTCTTGCTTCCTACCTCACTAGTAGATCACAATCTGTTTCTATCGACTCCTATTCCACCACTCCTGCATCTATGAAAACTGGCGTTCCACAAGGCTCTGTTCTAGGACCCCTTCTTTTGTGCCTCTACACTACTCCTCTCAGTCATCTGTTAAGCTACACTCCTCTCTCATTTCACTTCTACGCTGATGACACCCAGCTGTATATTTCTTTAAAAAGCTCTAATGCTCCACATAGTCTCACTACCCTTTCAACTGTCCTCGATTCCGTTCACACGTGGCTCACTGCCAATCGTCTTTCTGTCTATCCCGCAAAAACTGAATATTTAATCATTGGCACTCCGCACCAGCGTTCAAAACTCACTGCATCTTCTATTTTCTTTCGTGGTGCCCAACTGGTTCCCACTGACTCAACTTGTAATCTAGGTTTCATATTCGACAAGGATCTTGTCTGTAAGCAACAAATGTCCTCTGTTTACAAAACTTTCTATTATCAATACTTCAGTTCGCCAAGTACGTTCTTTGCGTGATACAAATTCTGCCATTATCTTAGCAAATTCTCTCGTTTCTTCTAAATTGGACTACTGCCATTCTCTATATCATGGCCTCCCGGCAGTATCCCTAGAGTGGCTTCAAAAAGTTCAAAACGCATTGGCTGGGGTCGCCGTTCCGTCTGTTAGACCAGTGCTTCTCAAACTTTTTTGTTTTTGCGGACCAGCATATTTTTTTTAGAGCGTGTCGGGGATCGGAAACCGTTTATCGCAAAAAAAATTGCGAGGTCCAACAGATAGGCCTTAGGTACCAATGGCGTGGTAGTTACCTACATGTACATTGTATCATGTGATCATGAGGCAACATCGTGTGTCAAAAAAGTGGCAAACAAACTTATGGCTATTACATGTACTTTCTCAAATGTTAACGGATAAAAAATTATTTCGGCGTTGGAAGGACAGTTTTGTTCATGTCCAGATTTGTGTTTAACGCACCATGATCACGTGGCCACAAAACTTTTTAAGGAAGTTGAACATATAAATCTGCCACGAATTATGAGGAAAGTAGGCTACACTCAGAAACTGGGGTGCAGGATGTAACGTGTCAGACAGGAGCTGGCTGTTTTAAGCCAGTACACTTTGACTTGTGGATTAAGAGGACGAGGTCGCTGCAATGAAGGCCAGTTTGACACACCCATCGAAATCATCACCCACTGCAATGACTAAGCTTATACGCTGATTGTGTATATGCAGGAAACATTTAGCTATCACCTTCTTATTGATTCTCACCGCAGCTGAGCCTAAAATAGGTTATACACTTAGCTCAAAGGTCAATAGGGTGAAGTTCATGTCATCCTAGATCTTAATTTGTTTTTAGCATTTTGTGGCTTGCTGAAGTCCAGCAGTTACGTTGTCCATAGTATTTTACTTGTTGTAAGATTTGTACCAATTATCAGCTTGAATATTCTCAAAGTTTAGCAACAACATGATTATAGCTTGTTGAAGCAAAATTATAGCCATTTTTTGAGAAATATACTGTAGTTATCTTAATTAATTTTCAGCAGTAAATGTTCTAAAAATCAATCAACATTTGACACAGTTACAGGCACATAGTTGCTGCCTCCTTTTTTTTTGGACTCACGATGTATACCGATTTGGAGTTTGATATTTTGATTATATAGCCTAATTACACTTTATTAATAGATGGCATTGGATGTCTTAGATGTTTAACCAACATCAAAGGAGCGAATTTGACCTATTTTTCTCCCAGCTCGCCGCGGACCGGCAGCAGGTGGTCCGCGGACCACCACTTTGAGTAGCACTGTGTTAGACGACACCATCACATTACTCCCATCCTCAGAAAACTACATTGGCTTCCCATTCCTCAATGCATCTGCTTCAAAATTGCTTCAATTACGTATAAACCTCTTAAAAATTATCAGCCTTCATACCTGTTTGACCTCATCACTTCATACATTTTGACTAGAAACTTAAGATCCCTTGACAAACACCTTCTCACCATACCTGATATTTGTTCGGCCAATGGCCGACCCTCCTTTCCCTTTGCTTCACCTACTGTTTGAATCTCTCTTCCCCTTCCACTCCGAACGTCCCCCTCTCTGCCGCTGTTCCTCTTCGATCTAAAGACATATCTTTTCTCACCATAGATATTTTTATTCTCCTGATGGACACATGGAATAACTAATAACTGACCCGGCTGTTCGACACTCTTTTCCTTCCCCCTCGTCCTGGGTTTCACCAATTGCCAATTGATGCCTGTCTATGGCGAAGGGAGGTTCCCGATGTTGTCCCTGGACGCCGAAACGGACTCTAAACTCATTACTAGTTTTATAGTTTTTTTTATTCCGTCCACCTTGACAGAATTTTGCTCTTCTCCGTGACTAGCCATAAACCATCAGCTGTCTTCAGAGGGGTTGTGGTTAAAAGTGATGGACCGTACAGTCTCAAGGGCTGCGTAGAACTCCTTGTTTTGGCGCTGATCAGAGAGACTCTGTATCTCATCAGCCTTTGTCTTTCACCACTCATCCCGTATGTTTCTCAGTTTGCTCTGGATTTCATGGCAGATGTTCCTGTACAATAACCTGGTTGCCTCAGTGGCAGTTGGCGCCAGAGGATCGCTGTGCAGTTGTCGTTTAGCTGCCGATAGCTGCTGGATCTTGGCGTTGTTATCATCGAACCAGTTTTGGTGCCTGCGCTTTATGGTTCTGAGAGTGCCGAGTGCTGTGTTTAGTAGACAGGGTCTTGAATGACTTCACACTGCTCTTTGACATTGACTCCTGTTGGTACAGCCTAAGCAGCGAGTGCATTGCTATATTCTATGAGAGCTGCTGCCGCTTGACAGTTTCCTTTAGTTGATATATATCTAGCCGTGCAATTGGTTTAGAGGTCGACTTTTGGCATAGAGCTTGAACCTTAAGATTCATCTTGGATCGAATCATTCTATGATCAGTGCAACATGGTTTTTGTGATATGCACCTCCTTCAGGTCTTATTGTCTCACAATCATGTAGTTGATAAGATGCCATTGCTTCGACCGCGCATGCATCCATGATGTTCTTTTTTTAGCAGGGAGACGGAAGAATGTATTGGTTATCGTCTAGCTGTTCTTGGAGTATTCCCTCACCAACAGCGTGCCATTTCTGTTCTCATTACCGATACCATATCTTCCTATTACTCCTTCCATGCTCTGATGTCTTTGCCCACTCGAGCGTTGAAATCCCCATGATAATCAACTTATCCACTGCTAGTGCTCTCTATCATGCTTTCTACCCAGTTCATTATAGAATTGCTCCTTCACGTTGTCGTCGCTAGTCATTGTTTGTGCATATGCACTTTTAATCGTGGCAAAGCGCTTTTTGTTTAGCCGCAATCTCAGTTTCATGAGGCGATCGCTTATTCTGGTTGGGAGACTCCTCAACTTGGAGGCAAAGGCTGTCTTGATGACGAACCCTATGCTCGACAGCCGTAGTTCTGCAGCTGGCCTTCCACGCTAGTCGAACGTGTTCTTGGAGCCTTTTGCCGCGAGCTGGCTCTCGTCCGCTAATCTAGTTTACCTGAATGCCGCGATGTCGATATTGTACCTTGCTAGTTCATGACCAAGTAAGCCTGTACTCCATTTTGGTCTGCTACCAGTATTGGCTAACGTTCTCACATGCCAGGATGCCAGACTTAAATTTGTGTTACCAGTCCGTTGTTTGAATGTTATTTTTGACCGCATGATAGGGTTAACCACCAGGTGCGGTAGCCTGATCGGTTCGATGAAAGCGGACCATGTTTAGAACACCTTTTCTAGTCCCCCATGTGGGGTGGGCAGTGCGTTCCTGATAGGACTGCGCAGTCATCTTGGGTGCTGCCGAACGATGCTGCTGCTTCCGTGTCCACTGTCCAGCCTCGAGCGACCAATATCGAGTTTTGTTGTTGTTTTAGTGGTCTGGACGTGACCTGGTTCTCGAAAGTCTCGCGACTAGAATTAACATGATTGAAGCAGGAAAGAAATGGTTCCTATTATGACTGTGACCAGGAGCAC
>JAQIWG010005912.1:0-13924 GCA_034695025.1 Chamaedrilus cognettii | reverse complement strand
AATAAATTAGTTAAACACGATTTTTTATTTCTAAAGCCATGCTGTGAATCAAAAATGAGCTTGTTCAATTCTAAATACTAAATCATCCTTAATAATTTTTTCTAAAATTTTACATACATGACAAGTAAGACTAACAGGTGTATAATTACTTGCTTCTTTGTTTGAACCTTTTTAAAATATTGCTGAAATATTTGCCGTTTTCCAATCATTTGGTATATCTCCTTGATCAAAACATTGTTTGAATATCAACTGTAGTGGTTCAATTAATGCATATTTGCTACCTATAATAAGCGATGAGTTAATTTTATCCACACCAGACACCTTGTTTTCCTTAAGCCCGCTAATTGCTTTCAAAATTCTCCGTTTATTAATTTTTACATTTTCAATTGAACAATTTTTGCCCTCCATTGCCTTATTATCGATTAGTAGAAAATTTGAATAATTTTCCCTCGTAAAAACTGTTGAAAAATGATCATTTAAAATACAACTCATCGCTTTACTGCTTGAGACAATATTTCCATTCCCATCTTTCAATGGACCAATTTTTGTTTTAGTCTTGCTTCTCGATCAACGTAAGAATAAAATGCCTTACTATCTTTTTTAATGTCTTGCGCAATTTTCATTTCAAATTCCTTTTTAGCCTTATGAATACTTGATGTTACTTCATTTCGGCTTTTTCTGTAATTATCTTCATTCTCAAACGTTGGGTAATCTTTAAACTTTTTCCAAGATTTATTACGTTTTTCAATTTGTCTCTTAATACTATTTTTCATCCACTTAGGATATCCTCCTTTGCACACTGCGCTCTCTGGTTTAAATTGTGATCGATAATCTAATAGTTCCTTCAGTAATTCAGTACACATCTCCTGTGCATTTTTATTTTTAACTTCTCCTTCCAATCGATTCTATCTTGTGAATCATTTATTTCAGAGTAATTTTGTTTGTTATATAAAAAAAATTTCCCCTTTTTATCATCAACTTCAGTTTCATATATTAGTTTAAACAATATAACATTGTGGTCACTATTTGCAACAGAACACCTAATTTCAAAATCTTCAATCATATCTGGCTCCGTACGGAAAACCAAATCTAAAATATTTTGTCCTCTGGTTGCGCTTGTCACAGCTGTGTTAAAAACAAATCTCCAACACTATTTCGCCTTCGCCCCGCTCTCCCCCCCTCAAGCACACTACAGGGTGTACCACCTCTGTGTGAACATCAACATGTTCTCAGTAAATGTTTTGCTGATGATCCCTGTGTAAATCCTGCGTGAATCCTGCGTGAATCCTGCGTGAATCCTGCGTGAATCTTGCGTGACTGCACGACTGCGCACCAGTGAGCAGCGATGAGCGCGGTGGAGCAGGGCAAGCTGCTGCTGGAGGCGGCGAGGCTTGGACGGACGGACGAGCTGCGCACCCTCCTCGCCGCAGGGGCGCCCTTCACCTCCGACTGGGTAGCAGCCCTAAATCTTCACTAGTCTAGTAAACCTCAAACCTGCCTTCTTAAACCTTTTGAGTTTGTCTCTATGGATGTAGTTTTGTTGTATATACATATTGCACCTATAATAATTCACCAGAAATATGCCATGCAAACGGAGATGAAAAAATCATCATTTGCTTGAATCGTAGGTGCGGGATATGAATGCATGGGTACACTCTTGTGTGATTTCAGATCTTACATGCTTCTACAGACTACACTGTTCCATGCACTGAGCCCTGTTGTTTTTTACTACTCCTCTACGATTGTAATATGCGACACACAGGTTAAGTTATCGCGTGTCGCTGCCTCGCCAGCGCATTAAAAATGAATTGACGTTACCATAAATCTCTCAAAAATGAATTAAATCAGACGCGACCGGGCGCAAAATTGAAAATTGCCAAAGCCCTTTAAAAATTAAGAAACGATACCAAAGCTTCATCTGCTATAAAACATCAAACTCTTGGACACAGTGTGCATGCGTGTGTGTGCAGTATGACGTGTGTGGTGTGTGTGCAGCTGGGGATGTCTGCGCTGCACCACGCCGCGCAGTGTGGTGCGGTGTGTGCGGTGGATGCGCTGCTGTGCGCGGGCTGCAGTGTCAATGCGCGCTCCAAGGTGTGTCGTACGCCACTCCACCTCGCCGCGGAGGCCGGCCACACGGCCGTGGTGAGGCGACTGGTGGGGGGCGGTCGGGCTGACATCAACACGCTCGACATGGTGGGTGATTCTATTTTTTCTGTTTGCTTACGCATATATCTTCTATTGAACCTTGATCCATGTTGATGATTGAGTATATCCAAGTATATTTGATTGCTAAATATGAATACGGGTATTTACAAAAAATGCTCTCTGTACCACAGAACTTCAAATTTTAGTAATGCCTGATAGTTTAAAGTGTACATTTGATGGATTGTTATTTTCACTTGAATTGGTTATTGACGCCGCTCCATTGGGCGGGGAGGGGTGTTCCTTAGTCGTGTTGTTATCTCGTTGCTGATTGGTCCAGCTGGGGATGACGCCGCTCCATTGGGCGGTGGAGAGGGGTCACGGTGAGGTTGTGCGAGCGCTGCTCTGTCATCGCGCCCTGGTCGACATCAAGAACAAGGTGCGCACCACTCTCAAGGGCATCCTCTGTGTACTCTCATGTCTAACCTTGCACCGCTATGTGTATCTGTACAAATATACACACAATTACACTGCTCTGTCAATGTCAGAGCGGTGTTTTGGGCAGGCATACAGATCGGTTGCTTCTGCAGAGGTCTAGTTAAATACATTCCTTTCATCACGTGAGTGTGCTGTGTGTTGTGTGCTGGGTGCACAGTTTGGCTGCACTGCACTGCAGACAGCGCTAAGCTGTGGGCGCAACGACATAGCACAGCTGATACAACTCCACACAGTGAGTCACATTGCTTCACACGTCTGCACTCTGTGTCAACTGCATGTGATAAGTGTAAACTTTACAAATGAGAGTATGACTGCAAATTGCACTTTGTTTGAGTTCAGAATGTAGCATGAATTTAGTCTGTCAACGGGTCGCTTGGATAGCGAATAATGCGGGCTGCTTGTCACTGCAATGTCTAGTTTATCAGTTAGTATTGAGGCGCGTCTCTTTTATTTATTTATTCTTCCTACCAGTCCGCTATAAATAGAGTCTATTCAGTAGGACACCTCGCTAGTTTCTTCTATTCATAGTTGGCGCGTGATATTGATGTGTACGGGCACACTGTCCACTGTGCACTATGTGTGTAGCATGCGTTGAGTGCAAGTCAGTGCCTGCTTGCTGCAGCGCAGGCCTGGAGCTCTGAACGACAAGGCTGGGCTGACTGGGCATGGAGATACAGGGGAGGAGTCAGCGGGTCAAGGGGAGGAGCTGATGTTCACTACTGATGATCTGATCAATGGTGGCACAGTCAGCGATCAACTCACTGTCACCAATATGTGTCAAACCGGGAGCTCGACGCAGTTTTGCAGCTGTAAGTGCTAGGATCATTGGATCACTCTCACTGTTTGTCTGTGTGTTTGTTTTTGTTGTTGTCTGTCACTGGTGCTGTGTGTGGGGCGGGTCAGTCTTGGATGCATGCACACAGAGCTGACGACCCAACCCACACGAGCTGTTGCTTGCTGCTTTGAATGATCGCTGCCTCAGCGAGGCCTATTTAGAAATTGATGTAAGGGTACTATTAAAATTAATCTGTGCAATAAACGACTACAGTAGTAATCTGATCTTAAGTTAACTACACTATTGTTATATTTAATAGATAGTTGGGAAATTGCTGTTTTTATCAAGCCTCTTGCCTTGCAGCCTCCGTGGGGTGCATGCAGTCGTCCGACCCCCCACTGACCCCTCACCTCTCATTGGTCCAACTGGAAGCGACCTCGCCTGCTGGTTCCGTGTCCGATCGCAAGAGAGCGGCCAGTGATTCAGCAGCCAGTGAGGCGCAGGCTGGCTCCCCTCATGACCTACGACCTGTGCTCAAGACTTTATGCCACGAAGGGTCGGCGTCCCTAGGTCAGGCTTCAGCGCTGGAATCAAACAACAAACACCAAACTGTCGGCTGTTACTTCGTCAAATATTGAGCGATTAAAAAAATTCTTTCACCACAAGGAAGAAATTTTTTCTCCTGCACCCCCCGCGCTCATGAGTTTTTCGAGCGTTTTTCAGGTGGTAAGATAATTTTGGGCCAAAAACGATAATTTTTGGCCATTGATGGCTTAAAAATGATGGCTTTAAATATACCCTTGTACGAAGTGTACAACTTACAACGCGTTATAATAATAATAATAATAATAATGGGCTTAGAGTCCGTTTCGGCGTCTAGTGATGTCATCAGGGACCTATGTACGTAGTGCAGGAAATGTCTTTCTTGAAAAAAATCAGAACGATTGGACCCCCCAATTTTGCAACGCTGGCGACGCCGCTGTGTAGTTCATTGATCGCTACATCCACACATCTATGGATGTGTGGATGTAGGTAGAACTTAACAGTAGACCTTGCTCACACATCATGGATGCGTGGATGTAGGCAGGACTTGACAGTAGACCTTGTTCACATATGGATGCGTGGATGTAGGCAGGACTTGACAGTAGACCTTGTTCACATATGGATGTGTGGATGTAGGCAGGACTTGACAGTAGATCTTGTTCACATATGGATGCGTGGATGTAGGCAGGACTTGACAGTAGACCTTGTTCACATATGGATGCGTGGATGTAGGCAGGACTTGTTTGTACACAAGTCAATGATGTAGTTGAGGCTCTGGTAGCCAAGCAGTAAAGGAGGTTTCTTCAACGCAGATAAGAATATTGAATGCTCTGGAATCATTGCACTCTCTTACAAAAATCATTGTAGTGTTAGCGTGACCCCAGTTACTCCTCTGTCCCAGGCTCCGGCAGGTTTGGCCCCGCCCCCTCACAGACAGCGTCGACACGGTTTGAGCGAGACACAACACCCACAGAGTCCCACTCGACTCAGTTCAGTCTTGACTCGGCCTCCGTGAAGGCGCTCAGGTGGCTCAGGACCCGCGGCATGGCTCTCATATCCACCGAACCCCCCCCCGGCCATCCTCCTGGTTGCCCCTCCAGCCACCCCCCCGGTCCCAGCCGGGTCCTCGCTGCACTCAGCAGGGGCCAGACCTTTGTGCTCACTGGTCTGTTTTCGGATTGTCTTACTTTTAATTTGTATATTGGTTTCTGCTTTAACTCAGTATAATGCTCTGTGCAGTGCCTTTGCTCAACCTTAATCTGAATTTGTTTGGTAGTATATTTCTGTGGTAGTATATTTCGCGAGGGCTTTTGTTGCTGTGTGCTGGTTTAGCTAAACTCTGCCATGTTGAACGTTGTGGTGCATTGCAAGGTTTCTGCCTATGCTGAATCAATGTGTTCAAGGGTGAATCAAGGCTCAGCGAGGGTTGACAATCAACGGAAGTGTTTAGAGTGGAGTGGTGTGGGTGTGTGACGGGTTGTGACACACAACACAAGTGTTGAGTGCGTGGTGTGATGTTGTGTTCAGAGATGGGTCAGTGCATAGTGTAGTGTATGTTGTGTTCAGAGGTGGGTCAGTGCGTAGTGTGTGTTGTGTTCAGACATGGATCGGTTGCGTGGTGTGTGGTTGTGTTCAGATGTAGGTCAGTGCGTAGTGTGCGGTTGTGTTTAGATGTGGGTCAGTGCGTAGTGTGTGGTTGTGATTGGAGGTGGGTCAGTGCGTAGTGTGTTGTGTTCAGAGGTGGGTCAGCTGATGCTGCATCAGGTCCAGCAGGCTGCAGCCAATCAGGCTCTACAGCACAGGGAGCTTGTCAAACAGGCGACCGCTGACCAGCAGCGCGCGGCGGTGAGTTAGTATGTAACTATATAGGCTGCGGTGAGTCCGTCTGTAACTATATGCGCTGCGGTGAGTTCGTCTCTATTACTTTTATCTGCTGGCTCTAATTTATTAGATCTAGTGAATATATTTCAGTGCTGAGAACACAGATAAAGACCAACTCGCAGCAGTTTCTGTTTTGTATAAGAACATTAGTCTGCATACGTGAGTGTATGTACTTGAGTGTATGTACTTGAGTCACACTTGATGACTGTTGCGTGATCGCTGTTTGTGCATGCAGAGCATAACTAACAAAGAGAGAGAGGACACATCCAAGGAGACAAACAAGCCTCAGGCCAGTGTCACCGACAGTGACGAGGAGAGTGACAAACACACAGACAATGATCAAGTTAGGGTCACAGTGGTCATGGAGGGGTCAACCAAACTCTCGACTAATCACAGTTCTGCTTTGCATTCCAGAGACTCCTTGTATGACCTCGACCTCTCAGACATTTTAGCGCCGTTTGAAGCATAGTGAGGGGTGATAGGGGGGAGGATTGATGTTTGACTTAAGTTTGAATCGAGCCGTCATTTTGTGTACCAGTCACGCGTGCAGAACTTAACCCTGCGAGTAAGGATGAATATCTGTTGTACACTAGAGTGTACATCCCTCTATAGAGCGTACTAACAAGTATCCATTAACATTGGCATTTGAACAGAGTAGCATTCAAATTTGGTCTATTTAGTTCTATTACTACATGCCACTGGGTGCTCTAACAAAACTTATCGCACGAAATGCACCAATATTATTCGGATTAAATGCAAAATATGATGAATAATAACAGCGGTATAGGCAATCTAATGCGCCTCTCTAGGCTACTGTGAGTGATACCATACATAACAATTGTGTTAGAAAAACCTCTGTAAATAATTAAGTAATCCTACAGGAGTGCACGACATTGTCATGAATGGTTTGAACACAGAACGCCCCAGCAGTAGCGGTTCCAGCCTTCCTTTTCGTCTCCACACAAAACTCGAGGGGGGGGGGGTGCTGACAGATATTTTTTACCTTCAAAGCGTTCAAAAACACTGTTTTGGGATTGGTGGGCTTGGCATTCCTGAATCTCTAATCTATAATGTCAATTTTTAACTTAGATAGGCTTCGCTCATTCCAACAGGGGGGGCTTAGTCCCCCCCTCTAGAACCGCCACTGCGCCCCAGCGCATTCAACAATATTAACACTAATATTAGATTAGCTTAATGCCTGAAAATTAAACACACATATTAATCTCAAATACGATAGCAAAATTACGGTAAAATCTAAAGTACGAGTAGATTAGCTAAACAGTGATGCTACAAGAGCTAATATGAACTAATACAACAACAAACAGAAGAGCGATAGGAGATAGAACAAAATAATATACGCGTTGAGATTCTAATTCTGATTGATATATATCAAAAAGACACAAAAATGTGCAAATGTGAAGATAAAGTTGTGTCACACAGCTAGTTGACTCACAGTTGACTCACACAGCTAGTTGTGTCACACAGCTAGCTGACTCACACAGCTAGTTGTGTCACACAGCTAGTTGTGTCACACAGCTAGTTGATACATCAAGCATGCTTTGATCAATTACAAAAATAGTTAATTAACTCTCACAGTTATCGGTGGGACCAGTAACAGACGAGGAACGGTATCCAACAGATCACAGACGGGTTTGTATTGTCATCAGTTCTCAATATCACAAATGCTTCACACACAGACCAACGCATCTCTGATCGGAAAATATACATGGCATAGGTCTATAAATATACCTAGCATAGGTCAACAACACACAGCAACAAGACCTGTCAGTAGGCGCCAACAATCACCAGTATACAATCACCAATCACCAGTAAAGCACTGTAATTGATCTGTAATGGCATGCTCACACACAAATAGAGCTCTTAAAAATAATGATGGCACAGATAAATCCATTTCACACCTGAAAGTACGCATAGGAATGAACTCCACATTGCACCGGTCAGTATTGCGGCTGAATAAATAAGCTGAGGCTGTTGAGATTAGAGAGCGAATAAGAGCGTCAATAAGCGGACAGTGAACACAGGCTACACACATCATCAATGGTCGACGTAACAGCTCCACAGTGCATCAACTCGCATCTAGTCGCGACACACTGCCCTATCAAATAATGGAATGCATATTTGCTGATTACATATTAAAAACACGCAAGAACTAATAAGTGAGAGAATTAGTTTTTCCTGGATTCTGTCAGATATCTGATGGAGCTAAGGATATCTGCGAGTGAGTGCAGGCTGACACGTGCACAGTATATGATGCAGGGTGAGCAAGCGTTACTAATAAGGTCAATCTGCACCAGCTGCACCTTGTTGCACACTTCTCCTCAGAAAGGATAATTTATGGAAACCACCCTTACACAGTCCGAGCATCATCGTCCAGCGCAAGGTTTATAGAGTATCCCGCAACTGTTGGCTGCTGCTCAGATCTAGTTTCCTGTTCTTCACTTGACAGATCTTGTTTCCTGTTCTTTACTTGGCGAGGGCCATGATAAGGCTCGAGCACATTTCAAAGAACTCCAATATTTGGTGCGACCCTGTGCCAGGCCTCGACTCCTCCCCCCCCGCTCCTCCCCCCTTGCTCACCACCCCCAGGCCAGCTCGCCCACCCTCACCGCCCCTCACCCTCACAGACCCTGCCAGGTCATCCAACCCATCGTCAGCAGCCATGTTGATACTGCCGTCTGGACCGGTCACTTGCGCATCATCTGAGAGCTTGACAGAGTTGAGGTGAGTGGAGCCTTCGGGGGCAGTGAGGAGGTCGCTCCCTAGCCACGCGAGACTGCGCTGAGTCAGGTCTGCTGAGTCTCTCAGCAGGTCTGTACGCAGACACAAGCATTTGCTTATTACTAGAAAGATGTTTTGAATTGGTAGTCTAGCCAATTGTTATAATCTAGCCAATTGTCTAGTCCGACACAGATTGGTAGTCTAGCAGTGCCACAGACCGATAGTCTAGCGGTAACACAGATTGGTAGTCTAGCAGTGCCACAGACCGATAGTCTCTCCTGACGCGGCAGACATGCTGGCGCGAGTCATGCGCTTGACCCTCAGTGCGTCCGGGTGGTCCTGAGAGTCAAGACTCATGAAGTCGAGCAGGTAGTTCTTCTGGTCCACCCTGTACAGCTGCAGGCTCATCTTCATCTACAGACACACAAGACCCTGTACTGAGTGTAATTCTTCTGGTCCAGGGTGATACAGCATTCAGAATCATCAACAACTAGCAATAAATCCATCAAGTTCCTGTGTCAAACATCACTAGTAGGCGATATGAGGACATGAAGACAAATCAAATGAATCTGGATTCAGGGAGCACATCCCTGCTCTCCCTATCATGTCAGGCGCTGAGAACTGATCAAACAAGCCATTAAGGCAGAAATAAGGCTAAATGATATTTAAGTAAGTGAATAGATTTACTAGATGACCCAGCGAGGCAGTGAGACTCACATATTTGCCAGTGACAGGGTTTTGTCTGCGCACGTGGATGTGAAAGTTGTTCGCTGTCTTCCACTCCTGCAGAACAGGGAACAAGAGTTCCAAGCGCCACACAATATTGACACAGCTACAATATCGACACATTTACAGTAAATATTGACGTTCCAAGTACAAACACGTGTAAAATATAGACACCCCTAATATTGACACGTTTAAAATATGAAAGCGTTAAAAACATACAAACATTTACGATATTGACACATTTCAAATATTGAATCCGTCTAAATATCGACACAAAGTTCAAATATCTAAATTTAGTTAATAAATTGAACAGTTAAATTTGGTTTAATTACGTGCCATTGACCATCAACTAATTTCTTTGTGAAGCAAGTCTCTCTGACTGAATGCTGCAGTATCATTATGAGAGCTAACAAGAAGCAGCACTGAGAGCATGAGGCAGGCGTATCTATAGCATATTTAGTAGTGAGTCTATATAGGGAGTGCTGACACAGCCAAGAGACTTGAGTCCTCTGTACACCTCCTGCATGATGTCATGGGGCTTGCTCTGAGACCTGATCCCTGCCCACACACACACACAATATATAGCCTACACACACACACACACACACACACACACACACACACACACACACACACACAAACATACACAGTAGTATCAGCATACGTAGCATGGTCTAAGTGCGACGAGTTGAAACACAAGTTACTGCACGACCATTGATCCCATATTTCATGTGAAGAAATATTTGTTAGAAGAACGTTCAGTATATATACCGAGGTGCCACTTGGCCTTCTTGAGAGTCGCCACCTTCCTGTCGATCAGCTTCACCGGCTCCACGGCTGCCGTCACGTCTATCACTGTGCAGCAGCAGCAGGGTTGCAGCAGCAACAGCAGAAGTCTCGAACAGCAGCCAGCACACACAAGCAGTAAGAAGCAGCTTACACTGGTAGTGCCAGGCCAACTATCTGAGCGGCTCATGCGCACAGCATGCAGTACAGAGTCCATACAATCCTTCAAAATGCAGCATTAGACTGAAGCTCAACGCAAGTGACACTCACTTGTCAAATGCACAAAATTTGCTCCTTCCATCCTAAAAAAGACTTACGGATTTCTTAATTACTATCATTCAAATAAATGTTAGCAGAAGAAAAGAGATCCTCCTATACCTGGCGTGTTGCCAGAACCAATGGCAGCGCTTGGCCTTGACCCAAATACCTGCAGCCACAAGAGAGCTGCATGACTACACGCTACATACCCCAGCAGCAGTGCAGTACTACGCATCAGCACACGAACACAAGACAACGAGACAAAGAGCACCACCAATCAACAACATCCATGCACGCACTCGCAGCACACTCCGGTGAATACACTCGTCTGCTGTCTGTGGATCTTGAAACATACACTAAACTGAATATATGTATACCAGTAGTGTGGGTGCGAGGCAAAAGTAACGGATAAGTACCGGGGTGGTGGAGGGGGGTGTGAGCGCAAGGTAAAAATGTACCGGGGTTGTAGAGGGGGGTGTGGGCGCGAGGTAGAAGTCAGAGATGTGAATCCTGGCCGTGCAGTCATCCTCCATGCGTCTGTTGTCGATGACGAGGCTGTATGCAATGACGAGCTGATCCTGGGGGTCTCCGCCCAGTAGGGCAAGGTGGACGTCCTGCTCCGTCACACCACACTTCTGTATGTGACACACATTGCACCACACACCGCATCACACACACTGCATCACACTGCAACCACACTACACACTACATCACAAACTACACCACGCAACCCACCTAACTTTCAACATTTCATGCTGTCTAGCCAAATTGTTCTCTGATCCTCTACACCAAACACTGTGAGTGCCTGACTACAGTCCAGCACAGGTCGCTAGTACATATATACATATACAGCACACATTATACATTACACAATATACATTATACGATATACATTATACTATATACATTATACAATATAATTATACAATATACACATACACACAGCAGTCAGAGCTGAGAAGAGTCGTCGTACCGACCTCACACACTTCTCTGATGGCATCGGTGTCGACGACAGACGCATCGACGTCATTTGCCGAGGGGAAGAGATACTGGGGCAGGTCAATTCTGAACCACTCATGCTCCCTGCACGCCACACAACACTCTCTCACTACAAAGAAATAGAAAAGAGAAATAAACTGTTAATTTTAAAAAATTAGATTTTTTCATAAAAACTTAATCGCACTCTTCAGAGGTCCTTACTTCATAGAGATTAAAGATAAGCAGCATATAACCAAGGCAATGAAGCAGAAACAGCGCATTCAACACTTTGTTCAGTCCACACAACACACATATCTTCTAATCTCAGACATCTCCTAACTACCAAATTGAACAAAAATCCAAGAACAAGCTGCTTTTGTTTACTACAGAGCGCAGACAAGAAGTATGTACGAGAGAAGTGAGACCTGACGTCCTTGATGGAGGCGCGCTTGATGGGGTCCACGACGAGCATGCTCTTGATGAGGGTCGTGGCCGAGGGGTTGACATACGGGGGCACCGTGTACAGGCCCGCTGCACACATAGATATACATGTGTGTATATACATGGCACCGTGTAGACATACATATACACTGCATCCTGTAAACTGAGTCATTAGTATTTCATGTCAACATGGTGTTATTTAACACACAGATAATTTAACAACGAGGAACTTTGCTAACCTTTTATTTTTCTGAACAGTGCTGTCACGACTTCATCGTCAAAGGGAAGCTGAAACCAATCACAGTCCAGTGCTAAATATCACAGACCAATCACAGCCCAGCGTTCAACAACATGGATCAGTCACACTGCACTCACAGGTAGATAAACCAACAATATTTAATGAAGCTGTCAACTATGGCGACACACACAGCCAGAGCTGCATGCTGCGACCATACAGCAGACAGAGCAAGCTCGTCGCTGCTCAATGGTAATGTGAGACACGCGGATTGAGTACACCAAGTACATTGAGACATAGAGTAGCAATACCCTACTAGGCGCACTATAATCAGTGTGGCACCACTGCGCAGCAGAATGTGGTCACTACCAGCACACCTGCAGCAGGACCAACACTGCTGCAGCAAGGACTGCCTCAGCGCGTCACAAGTATAAACCAAATACAATACAACATTGCAATATTGTGGAAATTACGCTACATACTAACAAAATACAATACCGTTCCACAGAGCAGCGCATAGAGCAGGACTCCACAACTCCACACATCCACCTCCGGACCAGCATACAGCCTGCATAATGACAGCATAACACGCATAGAGCATACAGCCTGCGCATAGAGAGCATAGAGATCATAGAGAGAGAGCATAGAGCCTGTTAGACATCAGGCCATAAACAGACAGGCCCCAACAAATTAATATGATCGATTTTTCACAATTCTTCAAATAAATACCAGTAGATAAAAAATATCAGTAACATTTTACACTTCTACACATAAAAAAAATTTAATTGTTTATAGTTCACCAGGTCAACATAATCTATCTTTTACATAAAAAGCTCGACTGCCTGACCTCACGACCCCCCTGACCCCCCCTGACCTATCCCCTGACCCCCCTGACCTGCCAGAGATGACCTCAGGGGCGGCATAGTTAGGCGAGCCACAGCTGGTGCGCAGGAACTCACCGTCTGTCATCATGTTGGAGAGGCCTGCAGCAGCAGCAACAGCAACATGCAGCACGCAGTAGCAACATGCAGCAGCACGCAGCAGCAACATGCAGCACGCAGCACAATGCAGCAGCAGCAACCGGCCTTCTTTTCAAAAAATAGCAAATTCGCATACGTAATCAAAATTTAGAAGAAGTCAAGCACACCCGTTTATATTGCGCATTCTGATGATAGTCACCGAGTATATTTGACAGAAACTTGCAAATTATTGATTAATATCTGATTAAAATCATATTCATCTTGTGAAAGGCTACAATTAATTAACGCATGTAACTACCAAATTTCAAAAAGCGACAGTAGTCGGCTCTATTCACCAAAGTCCGCGATCTTGACATTGAGTGCGGAGTCGATGAGAAGGTTCTCCGGCTTGAGGTCTCTGTGGACGATCATGTGTCGGTGACAGTAGTCCACACCGGAGATGATCTGCTGGAAGAACTTGCGCGCATCCCTTTCATCCAGCTGGAAAACGGAGTAGTAGAAAAGGGTGACTATCTAAGAAGCCCTGCCTGGGCTCAGGTGTCAGATGCAAGCAGATAACATGTGGGACGCCGCTAAAAGTGCATAGCTCACAGTCGACACTCAGATCGATCGTATTTCTTAGATAACAAGCAACAAAACAACTGCCATCATCACCATATCAACACCATATCATCACTATATCATCATTATATCATCCCTACATCATCGCTATATCATCACTATATCATCATTATATCATCGCCATATCATCGCTACATCATCGCTACATCATCGCTACATCATCGCTATATCATCGCCATATCATCGCTATATCATCGCTATATCATCGCTATATCATCACTATATCATCACTATATCATCGCTATATCATCGCTATATCATCGCTATATCATCGCTATATCATCGCTATATCATCGCTATATCATCGCTATATCATCG
>JAQIWG010005911.1:0-13925 GCA_034695025.1 Chamaedrilus cognettii | reverse complement strand
GGTGCCTGTCTTCCGTGTATCGCTGACTCCAGCCGTCATGTCCTGCAATGTCAAACCAAATCAAATCAAAGAGCTCAGAACAAGAACTCTTGTTCAAGAGCCAAATCTTGCGCAACAGATTCTAATCTTTGATTCAAATCAAATAATCAAAAATGCTGCAATGTTAGCAACTACATAAAAAAATTAGTAATTTTAAAACAAATAACATTACAGTTATTCGTAAGCATTTCAACAAAAATTCTTCTATAAAGACAAATTATTGAAAACCATCTTCATGATTACGTTCATGAATACTTGTAGGAATAGATCAATCACATGAAAATTTGAAATAAATTTTCATGAATATTTTCTGCTATCAGAATGCGCAAAAACTATACAGTCAAATCCTTCATCAGGTTTTCAGTGCGCCATACTGAAAAGAAAGATAGGGTAGTTTAGTTGGCACATGCCTCCCGCCCCGATGGCCGGGACTACGGGATGCCTGTTTGGCAGATCGTGGCGTCGACTTGTGACGTCACCAAAGTGCGCCGGCTCGCGTGACGTCATAGCGGAGGCAGCCGCTGCGGCGTCCAGCACGAACAGCTCCGGAGCGTCATTCTATATGCAGAAATTAACATACATCATTAGCATGAATATATAGAGATAGCGTAGATTAACAAAGAAGAAGAAGAAGACTATAAATTAACATTAACAACATTATGAAAAAATACGGTTTTGGCAATTACGCTTCCAGTGTATTTAATAAATAATAGTCAATTTTAATCACAATTCCACAAGTGTTAAGAGTTAGGACTATTTAATCGAAGTTTCAAGGATAAGGCCGATTCACGTACGTATGGCGGAAGGAAATGCTTGACTTTGACTTCATGTTCCTGTCTAGGCTTCACCTGAATCAGATTGAGACTCTCAAAGATCAGAAAATCATATTGATGCACAATTCATCATATATAACTGAATATAGCGGAATATTGATATCGAAAATAGAATAATTTCATTTCTTTTTTTTGAGCAGGTTCTTATCTTCATTGTAGAAAATCTCTTGCTGAAGTGAACTGGTCGCCAGTCAAAGATTTCAGATCTGAACGCAAAGATTTTAAAATATTTCCATTATCACCGAAGTCATGCATTGATATGTGAAAAAGAATAGAATAGGAAGAAGCAGGAAATATCAGCAGAAACTTGTAAACGGACTTGATTGCATCTTACTTGTGTAAAGTAGCGCCCGACGCAGCGTAGGAATACGTAGTCACGTGGCAGAACGTCGTCTCCTAATTGGCTGTGAATGTCCCGGCGCACGTCACGCAGTAGGCTCTCGGGGGGAACCCTGCCCAGCACAACGTCATCCATTCATAATTATTGAATCTTAATTATCGAGGTTGAAATCATACGGGAAGTAAGTAAGTATACGGAGTAAGCTACTAGGAGGGTAGAACACTTCCTTAAACACAACTCAACTTAGCTAACAATAATTTGTGGTAATTGTGGTCAAAAATGTTTCATAACTTGACAATTTAAAACTTTTAAATTTCTTTACACCAAGTACAGACAGAATAGTTACAAAAGTAATTTCCTGTCCAACTTACCTTCTGCCCAATGAATGGTTTTGATTAGGAAAATTTGCTTCATTTTGCTGTGTTAATTTACAGCAAGTACACGTATATTATGTTCAAATAATTATGCTGATACTATCCGGGGTAGCAAATCATACCCGGTTTTCCTGCCGGTTTCGGGTTTACCCGATGGTGCCAGGTTTACCCGACGGTACCGGGTTTACCCGACGGTACCGGGTTTACCTGATGTATCCAGCGGACACGGTATCGTCGACGATCTCGCTGACGGCGCAGTTCTGGTGCGTCTTCCAGAGGTGGGAGGGCACCAGCAGCACGTGCAGGTCTGCCACCTGGGGGCAGCAGCAGCAGCAATCATAACCCGGCGATCAGAAGCTGTGTGCTTGTGCCAACATGATTCGCGTTTTGAACTAGTTTTTTTAAACGTCTAATACATTGGTTTTGCCGCATCATAGTCGAGAAAAATAATGAAAAAGGCTTCAAAATAGCGCCATCTTGCTAATGCGTTTAAACTAAAATATCCGACTAGGGGTTGCAAAGCCACAAAACCACAAAGCCGCAAAGCCGTAAAGTCTCAAAGTCGCAAAGCCGCAAAATGCATTTTAACCGAAATATCCAACTAGTGGTTACAAAGTTGCCAACAAGTTTCAAAATGTAAAGTTTTGACAAACTAGTTTTGACAAACAGCTCATGCTCCCATGCTCCCATCCCGAGCTTGTTTGCGCCACTACACAATCAACTGTGTTGAACTTTGGAATAGACTGCACACGGGTGCACAATACCGAATGCATGGTAGGAATGAATGGGAGTTAGTGCAAACACACGACATTCCGACTAGTCCGCTGACACGGTTGTCTGGTATCGTGTCTGCAATTAAGCCTGCATGGCATTATGCGCCCCGCTCGCTGCAGTCCGCAAGCCAAGCGGCAGGTGTTTCTAAGATTTTTAAAGCTTACTACTTTGTGAATAGGAGAATAAATGATGAACTCCGATGAAGCCATGCCACTTTGCGTCACAATATTGCAGCAACATTTAACGCGTCAGATCTATTTTAGTCGATTAATCTTCAGCGCAATATTATCAATATTATCAATATTATCAATATTATCAATATTATCAATATTATCAGTATTATCAATATTATCAATATTATCAATATTATCAGTATTATCAATATTATCAATATTATCAGTATTATCAATATTATCAATATTATCAATATAATTCTTCAATATATTATAAGCTCTTACCGAGGCCGAGGTCGCTCGATGTGCTCGAGAAGAGTGTTGCTGGTATTCACCCATCACTCTCCTCTCAGCGACCCCTCCCTGCTCGCCGTGCGGCTTCGGTTAGCAGCAATCCCAGTTGAGTCAAATCGTTTCCTTCAGTCCTAGCAAAAGGGATACACGATAGGCCTAGACTAGAATTCAATTTATTGATGAAAAAAATTGAAAATTAATTGGCTGCAATAGGCCAACAGAACAATCAGAAAAAGTGACTTTAAGTTGAGCGCTTCGGATGAAAAGACATTCGTTGACCCTCAATATGCTTTTAAACGCCCATAACGATTCACGTTTCAAAACTAAGATTAGAGCCTACGCAGTACGCAACACGAGGTGTGTAGACTACAGTTTAGTTAGGTCCTATTCAAATAATAGGACCTACTTCACTGAAATAGCGCCGATGTTCGAATTTCCAGTGTCTTCAGTTAGCCAAGGCCTTAGCACATTTTGGTAGCAATTCCATGGTCCTAGCCTGACATGCAGGACTGGCACGTGCGGTTAGGCCAATATGCCAATACTAAGATCCGATGCCGGTTTGTCGTGCTCCCTACGTGCTAGGGCGCAGTCACTAGGTCTTGTAGCTTGGCGTTCGTTAGCAACGAGAGAGCGACCCAAACTTTGCGCACAAAAAAATCTCTGCGCTGCGGGTGTGCGGACTACGGACCCGGTATGATAGCACTGCAAGGTATTGCACAATAGACCTGCATGTATGCGAGGTTCAACTGGGATTAGAAATCAGGAGGATGGGACAGCAGGGACTTGCTGCCACGCTAGACCTATTGATTGGCTGATTGATTTTGTTTCAGCCACCGAGATAGAATCACGCATCATATTGTTGCATGTACACGTACATGTACAACGTACATGTACGCGTAGGCTAGTCTATACGAGATTCAGTGAGCCTGCAGAATGATATATTCCTGTGCCAAAGCGTTTACCCCATTGTTTTACGTGTCTGCTCACTGACGTCGATTTTTTATTAGCCACAGCGCTTTTACAGTAAGTCAGTTAAGTGCGTGTACAGTGTTTAGGCGTAGATCTACGCCATAATTACACGTGGTTTGGAAGTTCCATTTAATTGACACTGGTTGCCCGATTAGTAATGTGAAAAATCTTTGAACATAATGGACCTAAATAACCTCTTCCCCTAACACCGTCACAGGCGCTCTATTTAAGATGGCGCGCAACATCCGAAGACAGAAACGCTGCAGGCTGAAGACAAACTTAAGAGACTATAGTAACCGTACCCCCTGGACAGTTAAACTACGCGCGCGCCACAGTTTGTTTCGAGCACTGCGTGAACTCTGCACGAGGGCTGAGCCACTAGCACTGTATTTCTGTCACCTATTCCATACACTCGACGTCTCCATGCTAACCTGTCACGTGATCAGTTGTTGTCACGTGACCTGTCGCCCACCATTTCTTTATTTTCAGCATGCAGGGGGTCATTGACATTGGAGCCTTGTGAAGTTGTACGTCTTGTAGTGGACTATAACGGCGAGTCTTGGGTGATCCTGTCAGTCAGCTTGTGTTTTATTTATTGACATGCTTTATCTGCTGCGCTTTTCGATGATTTTAAATAAATAATCAAAACTTATGCCAGGGCTTTATGTTCAAGCGTGAAGCAATATTAACTTGAATCTAGTTAAATTGTATTTTTGTTCAGCAGGCCACGACACTCCCCGTCTTACACTACTGCGCCATGAGTAGATGTACCACATTGTACACGCATGCCACAAACGCCTTTCTTGAGGAAAAAACAAATCCGCTATCATTCTGCAGGCGACAAAGCGTATCCCAGTCAGAGAGAGAAGATGTGTGTATTTTAAACGACATATGAAGCATCAGCAGCCAGGCAATTGTAGACAGACAATCAATTTTGAAGTTAATTTAATGTAGACGATTTGAGAGCGAAAGTTACAGTTGAACTGAATTTAGAATTTAGCTTCGAATGCAAATAAATCTCAAGAGAAGCAATACAATAAATTTGACGTCAGGTCAAGGACACACCGTAAAGAATTTCGATTATTGTTAGCAAAACATCATGAAAAGTACAGTTCAATACATTTTATGCTGTAGAAAATAAATATTTTCAATTTTTCTGTAAAAATTATGACAGAAAGTTGGAAATAACATTTACCTTTAAGTCGAAATCACACGAGTTTTAAACAAAAAATAGTTGTAGCTGTTAAAATTGAGAGCGATCCAAAAGTTTTCAGTTCAATGTTACAAATTCAGTCAAAAATAAACAGGAAACGCAATTATTTCGTTCATAGCCTAAAGAGTTTAGCTATTTTTTTGCACACGTTTTTTATTTATGTTTCATTGCATTACCATCAAGTCCTTTTGCTACGCACCATACCAACAGTATTGTCCTCTAGTTGCCCGCTGCAGGTAAATGACATAAAAAGTAAGCATTTGAGGAGGTGGCTTGGAGAATTGTATCACATCGCAGGTTTTACAGACAAAATGGAATTTAGAATTCAGTTATACCCATAATATATTCATCATAGAGTTGTCCAACAACAACCAATAGACCAAGCACCTAAATGCATGCCAAAATATTTAAGCCAGAGCGCCAGCGCTGCGTAGCAAAAAATTATTTTTAAAAATCAGCATTAGTATCCTATCAATAATATCGCGTACTGAAAAATATTGAGTCATTTAAAGCAAGAATGAGTAGTTTATCGATAGAAAAATTACGACAAAGCCGAGTTCAAATTTACGTCGAACGTAAGACAAATTTGTGTTCAAATTTATCATTTATGCGAAAATGTTGGTTAACTTGTGTCTCTGCTGATGCTTTCAAACTTTCACGGTTAAGAAGTGAAATGAAATTTTTTCAACATGAACTTTGAGTAATACAAACTTTTGACCAAATAGTCAAAAACATATACAAATTTAGCTTTTGAAGGAAATTCAAAATAGAAACTGGCTTGAATATTCAAGCATCACACACACTTGAATCACATATATCGGCAACAAATTGCAACCGTGAGTATAACGTATATAATATAATAGTACAAGCTTGTTTCAAGTTTGACATGATGTAATATTATATGTACGCTACACAACAAAAAGGCGACGCTTTTCCGCCAGAAAATTCACAAAAGATAGATAAAAATATGCATATTCACGAAAAACAATTAGGCAAAACATTTCGCTCATGATTCTCGAACGAATTGGCAAATTTGACATGCTGAGGACAAATAAAAATGGCAATGATAGCAAGAAGTGAATAAAAATGATATGAAGTATTTGGTAGTTAATTTGGGTATTGTTATTTCGTAAATAACATAGGAAAGTGCAGGCTATTGAGTTAGGAATTTAAATTGGCCATTGTCAACTTACGACATATAATATATATACTTGCTGGAGGATGAAGAAATAGACAGAAAAATATGTACCGTATCTCCGACGGTTTGCATTTCAAGAAAATTTGACAACTTGTGCTTAAGAAAAACCAAGATGAAAAGCAACTGAAATGTGAAATGTCAGTTATCCAATTAAGACTGCCATCACCTCCTATGAATGTCGTGAAATCAAACACCCTAAAACTTTTCAAATGTTAACCTGCTTGTGACTGCACGAGACAGTATTAACAGAAAAGAAAGATAAATAAAAAACTCCAAACTGATCCTAAAGTACTAGTAAGGAAGTTTACAGTAGTCCAAGTGCCCATGAAGTCTGCAGGGGGGGGGGTGCCTAAGAGAAGTTGAGGGGCAGGGCAGTGAGTGGCCAGCAAGAGGCTCGGCAGGGGGCGGGGCCTAAATTCCAAACGATTCCTTGAGCAGTCGCTCTGGGGAGCTGTCGCGAAACTTTTGCGTTTTTGCGGCACGATAAAAATTTCCGACATACGGCTTCTGATTCGTCGGACGTCGCAGCCAATCAGAGCAGCGCACGCGATTCACCGTGTAGCGGACCTGCGCCGAGCAGAGAACGGGAAATAAGAGCACTGGCAAAGATTTGGAAGTGCTAACGTCGACTGATTATTGATAGCACGTCACGTCATCTCTAGAACACAACAGTACTGACCTCTAGGGTGCTGTCAAGTGTGCCATACTCAATATTGTAAAGGCACGATTTCACCTTTTAAAAATTCAAGATGATCACAAAGCACAAAATTAAAAATAGGATTACAAAATCCGTGCGATAAGATCCAGAAAAATAGCCCATGCTGACATAAGATCCTAAGACAATCAGCAAAGAATGAGTAACAAGCTCTGATGACATACATGCTGCACACAGCAAATGATTTTTGATATTGAACAACGTTCATGTGCGCCTACACTATCAAATGGTCTATGAAATCAACACTCAACAAAGATCCCAAAACAAGAACAGGTAACAAGCTCGTAAAGCAAGCGGCCAAGAATGAGGAACAAGCTCTGACAACATATATGCAGCACGTAGTGCAGCATATTGCACTTAATTGAATTACACCAGTGCCATCACACGACTAATGAAATCAATGCTCAACAAAGATCCTAAAACAAGCAGCAAAGAACATATAACAAGCTCCTACAACGTACGTGCAGCACGTAGTGCAGCAGACCGTGCAGCAGTTCCGTCACCTCCCTCGACAGCCGCACAGACTTGCTGGTGGCAAGGTCAAGGCCATGCTGCATGGACGCGAGGGTCTCAAGGTCGTCCCCGGGGAAGGGCAGGCGCGAGGTGAGGAGGACGTGGAGCGTCACGCCCAGGGCCCACATGTCCACCGACCGGGGGGAGTAGGCGCGCCGCTCGAGGACCTCGGGGGGCCAGTGCCCCGCCGTGCCCGGCCTGCATGCGCAGTGGTCAACAAGCATTTGGACAATTTTTGAGACAATTTGATTTTTCGCATTTTTCTGCAGTAAAATTACGAAAAAATCATGAAAATGGCACCATCAAGCTGATAATTTGTTCATAGCAAATAATGTTGTAGAGACCCGTTGATACACATGTAACAAAGTTGCTTCAGCATTTAGCGTTCTTGTCATTTCAAAATGTCTGCGTATCAACATTTCGGTACAACATATCGACTGAAGCGTCAGCTAGAAAGAAAACTCAACAAGCACAACTTTAAATTAAGACAGAATTTAAATTCAAGAAATTAAATAATATTAACCGGGAAAAAGGACTTCATGAAGGACATATAACAAGCCCTAGAAACATCATCATTCTGTAGACATCAGTGTTTCGTAGAATCGTATTGATACGCATGTGTGCCTTGTGCGCCAAATCCCAACAAAATCACAACTACTGCTAATAAACTAAAAAATTTGACCAGGCTCGATACGAGACCTGTTGGCGGGGGGCTGGGGGCGCTCCTCCCGTCCGGGTGGGTGGTGCGACGCAAACGCAAAGTCGCAGAGCTTGACCCTATCAAAGCGGTCGACGAGGAAGTGGTCGCAGCGGATGTCGCGGTGGACAATGTCCTGCGAGTGAAGGTAGGCCACTGCCTCCAGCATGTCCCGGAAGTACCTGACAGGTTGAACAGGACGAGTTATAAAGCTCAGAAGCGTCAATTTGGTCCTTGGTACGAATTTTTGAAGAAGACTTCTTAACGGTACTTATGTGTCTCCAGTTCATTGGACATATCAACGTTTCTTTTGCTATGAAGAAAGTATTGAGCCAATCAACAGAGTCTACTATGCGCTGGTTTCTCCAACACGGATTTAATGGTGGTTCAGGATTTAACCCATCTTTTTGCATAGGCTAAATCCTGAACTACCATTAAATCCCTGCTGGAGAAAACAGCCTTAAGCTTTGAAAAAATCTCAATAGGCTCAATATTAATCCATTTCCTGCTATTTCTTTGGGCCAATCCCGAGCGAAGCCGTGTACTGCCGCTATTATATAAAAGCGCTGCACTGGACCAAATAGCTCTATGAAGCTTGATCAATTACATTAAGTTCACAACATGTCAATCAAACGCAGTCTTAATAAGCAGCCTATAATACTTCGTGCACTCCTTACGATGTTGGCACCCTTTGAATTAGGCCTACTAGACTAGTAGGCTATTGCTCAATATAGCAGACCTAGCTAGTACTATAATAATAGATAATAGCCTACTACTGCTCAAAAGTTTAACAATGAAGGGCCTGAGCCTATTGTATTTGCTATCGCCTATCTAACGAGGCCTACTATTTCTTTAGCCAAGGCGTAAGCGTTATTTTTAAAGCCATTGGCCTAACTTTCAACAAAATTTAACATTATTATAGGTCTAAGCACTTTTGAATGGTGACACTGTAAGCAAGACGTGACGTCATACGAGTTTTAAAATATGGTTTCCCAGGCGACATAGACGCTTGCTTGCTAGAGTAGCTGCTAGAACACAATCTACTCTATAACAAAAAACCTGCGGGTCTCATCTGTGGAGGCCCCCTGTGGGGCCCCTGCTCCCTGCAGGGCCCCTGCGGGGCCCTCCACAGAAGAGACAGAAGACACCACAGAAGAGACAAAAGAATGCTAAGCAGTACATTGCTTTCCATACCACCTTCCCTTTCTAAAAACATGGGCAAGTGACTGCGCTTAGAAGTTAGGCCTTAATAATTAATCACATTTTGTTAATCATTGTTCATATACCTTAGGACCTAGGCCCTTAGGCTTTATTTTATTATTTTTGCTAACTGAGCATTCGGTTCAATTTGCTTACCCCAGTGAATTAGGTTCAAGCTTGAAACTTGTAAATTACTTGTACTTTAAAATGCTAAGCCAGCAGTAGGCTACCACGCGGCAGTTTCGTTAATTACAATATGGTCACACTGCGCATTGCGTAAGTCGCGCATGAGCACTAAGCCTTGACGTCTGTGTGCTGACATCCCGACACCCGACACCCGACACCTCGCACCATCGCACCATCGTCGCGGACACGGGGAACTATAATGTTTTCAGATGCCCATTAAGTCCGGTAGTACCAAGTGTCGTTATTTGGAATAATACAGTATATAGTATGTAGTTAAATTCTATAACCTTCTAACAATCAATGGCCTTCTGTATCTAGTATATAATAAGCCAGATGAACTATAAAGCCAAAAGCGTTTAATCCAACGAATGCATGAAATCGTAATTTTATGCATTCATGGAAACGCGAGTTGATGGGGTGGAGCCTCCTACCTGCGACAGGTCTCCTCGCCGAGCAGACTGCCCGGAGTCTTGGCGAGCAGGTGGCGAAGACTGCCGAACTCGCAGAGCTCGAGCACGAGGCTGACCTGTCCGCCCCCCGTCACGTGGTGCTCATACAACTGGACGACGTTCTCGTGCTTCAGCCGACTGTGGATTGCTAACTGAACCAGCAGGGAGGGGTGGGGCTTGGACTTCAAGGGGGAGGGGCAATCTAGCTCACATAGCCGTTTTGTGCTGCAGGAGAGCGCGTTGTAAGATAAAGTTACAACTGCAAATTTATTCTTTTTAAACTTTGGCAGCATATAATAGTTATTTAACATTATTCTACATATTGTAAACTATTCTAAGTTTAGAAGTGTAAGCACTGGCTACAACAGTAAGGCAACTGTTTCCACAAAAAATCAGTCAATATTAGCTTAACCCCCCTCCCCCTCAAGGAGGAACCCTACCTCGTTGCCGGAAGTGCCCCAGCTCCCGACCGACGCCTCGCTCTCCCTTCCCTCCCCTTCCTCCACCTCCATTTTTTCATCGTCCCCCCGCCGTGCCGCAATTACGCCCCGCCCACTCCCAACACCGCCCGGGGGCTCAGCGGGGCCCTGTGCCACAGAGGGGCCACTGCCCCCAAGTGGCACGGTTGAACCCCTCGCAGGGGGGTGTGTGCTACCCTGGGTGGGGGATAAGGGTGACGTAGTCCCCCGTGCCGGCTGAAAACTGCTCCTTATCGACTGTACGCTACCGGGCGGCGACAGCAGTCTGTGTATGGACGCGATGCTCTGCGCTACTGAGCGCCCGCTGCCCTGTTCTGACGGCACCACCGCCGCAGTGCCCCCTTCCCCCGCGGTAGCAGACCCTAATGGCGGCACCACGCGCCCCGCCGGGGGCACGATGCCCTCGGTCGACGAGGGCAAATTGCCCGGGGAAGATTTTGCGGCGCAGATTTTGATGGCAACGCTTTTCTGGAGGGCGGTGGACTGTCCGGTGAGGATGACGCCCCCAAAACGCCCCTTGGCGAGGTGCGCCAGCATGGAGTAGCCGCTCTGCTCGAGGTCGAGGATAGCCTGCACGCGACCAATGACATAGTACACTATTAGCGGATATCATATGGGGGCCATGTCATAATGATGCTAGCGTTATTTATGTTGTAAACATAGTTTAGCTTGGTAAAACAAAGCTAAACAAAGCGTAACGCAGCGTTTAGCCTACAAGCGCAAAAAAAGCTAATAGATAACAACACTGCACGCATTCGTATTTGTAATCTATTATGACTAAGTATATAGAACAATTGGTTCATATGATTTGAGCAACTTAATGGCTGCTTACTGTCAAAATCGTGGCATTTGACTATTTAGGGGGGGGGTGACATTTCTGATTTCTTTCTGCGTATTTCAACTCTCCCCGCAAAACTTACTTTGTCAAAATCAGAATTTTTTCTTTTGAGGTTGCTGCAATCCCCAGATCCAAACCGCAACCTACTGCTCCTATTCTCAAAGTTTCCCCCCCGCCCCCCACCTTGTCGACGCTGGCGCTGCCCGTGCTCGCCGCGCGGTCCGACCCCCTCCGCGTGATCCGCTCACACGCAGCCTCCGTCCACATGTCCCCCAGCTCGCAGTCAAACCGAAAGTACTGGTACGACCTCTTGCCCCGTGCCTCCCCGCCCACGCCGTGGGCCACCCCTCCGCCCCCCGCATGGCCCACGCGACCCCTCCCCCCCGAGGAGGCGGCTGCGGGGCCCTGCACGGCCGCGGCGTGAAGGTCTGTGTAAGAGCGGGCGCCCCCTCGGTGCAGGAGGGGCGCGTCTGAGATCTGGACGATGTAGCGGTGGTAGGCGGGGCTGTCAGAGTGCATGTCCCCCAGGCCGTACTGGCCTCCGGGGCCGCCGCGCTCCGTCACGCCTGTCAGCGAGGCGCCTAGCGGCAGAAATATCTTCCTTGTGACCCTGACATATTTTAAATTCAAAGCAATAATGAGCCAAATAAAATCTGCCTGCTGACAGTGCTATATTTTAAATATAAAGAAGTAATGAACAAAGGCCCCGAGACAGATAATCAAATCGTTTGGTACGTCAGGAAGGGCATCCGGCCGTAAAGACCCAGCTCCAGCAGTCGTAAGCAGGATGCAAAAACATCTAACTTGTGTGAAAACATGGACACTAACATACGCTATAGTTTGCACTAATTTAAAGAACAGCATACTTTAAGAAGTTTTATGGAGCAGTGTTGTTTTCTGTTCTGCCTGCATTAAAAACTAGGAGGGCTTAAAGGGGTGTTGGGGGATAAATAAATCTCTGCTCCACCCTCTCCCGGAGTGATGAAGAGTGAGGACGCCTGCTCTGAGTCCGCCCGGGAGATCTTGGTCTGTGCGGAGGGGAGCGATGACGTGGAGCTGCCTCCGTCCCCGCTGCTGCTGTCGAGGTCAAGGCCCTCCACGGCCGCGTCGGTTGTCGAGTCGATCTTGCGCTTGCGGCCCACGCTCGCGGCCTGCTGGCCCCCCTGCGCGCCCGACCCGGACCCTGCCCCGCCCGGGAGGCCTCGCGTCTGGGGCTGGGGCTGCGTGCGGGAGGCAGCGACAGCGGCGTTAAACCTTCTGATGCAAGAATTGCGATTTTTATTAGTTATACGTCGATCATCGCGACTATAAGCATACTCATCCAATATAATTACAGCCTATCTTGGCTGCTAAATTTTAAACTGATAATATTTATATCGCTGGAACCGCTGCTTGAGGTTTCATATTCAATGTCAGACGTCTTACTTAATTGGCAGCCTATTTGGTTCAGCTAATGACGGTTACATGTAGGCCTAGTATTGCCCAGGCTACACAGATTTAGTACACTTTGCATGAAGTATACTTCATGCGACTAACCATGACAAGACCAGCCGCCGAAAGTTACCTAAGCACTTTTCATATATTCCATACATTCGGGAAGATAGACAATTTTTTCTTTACGAACGAAATTCAAAAGCCCGGGTGGACGGGTGGATGAGGGAGCAGGCAAATTTTTCGAAAAAGTTAAAAGTTACCACGTTAACAAAATTTGAAGTGATGCTTAATTTCAATACTTATTTAATTTTTCCACACTTCTTGGGGATGAGTAAAAAGAATACTTTTACCAGAGTCTGAGGGGATCTACATGCTCCCCATGCCCACCCTGCCGTTAGGCCTACCCGTACTGTCTCTTATACCTGCGACTTGTCGCGGGTCTTGGCTTGTCGCGCGCCGCCTTGCGACTGGTGCGTCTGGTCGGAGTGTTTCCGCCCCCCGCCCGGCGGATTCATGGTCCGCCCGCTCCTCCCCCCCCCTCTGTCCCTGCCACCGCAGCCTCCCAGCCGGCCCTCCTTCGCGGCTCCCCGTCGCCCGATGCTTGCCCCCCGGTAGAGAGGGTGGCGCGCTGGATTTGGCGTTGAAATTTCGAGGTAAACCGAGAAGGGTTAGTTGTGCGGTAGCCTGCGCGGTGTGCCTATTGCGATGTGTTTGGGCAAAGAATAGAATTGAGAATTATGTGTGTAGCTCGTGTGCGGCGAGCCCCGGGCCCAACGACGCGGGCCTTGGCTAGTCAGCGCCTCGTATTCTCTATACTAGCTTGTGCTTCCGTGGCAACGGGGCGTCATGTCTCAACATTATTACGTCATGGCCAGGAAGCCCTGGACCGTGTGCTTATAACTGACGATCAGTTCTTTTGTTCCCGCTGCAAGCCGGGGGACTAAGAATTGACTTTAATCCCAGAGCTCCCCGGGCGAGTCGTAAAAGGCGACTAAAGAGAGAGAGCGGCCTGTGCGTGGCCCTCCACACTATTATGTAATATGTAAACGCCCCAAACCACCACCACTTAGATTATTTTGTTACGAAATCTGCTATATTTTGTCTGGGCCTCAGTGCAGCTAGGCCTCTGTGCAGCTAGGCCTCTGTGCAGCTAGGCCTCTGTGCAGCTAGGCCTCTGTGCAGCTAGGCCTCTGTGCAGCTAGGCCTC
>JAQIWG010005910.1:0-13926 GCA_034695025.1 Chamaedrilus cognettii | reverse complement strand
GTGTTGAATTGAATGCTGGGGCTCCATGCCCCCTATCTAATAAAGAGACCTACAATGTACAATTTTAGACAGAGAAACTGCAGGATGACCTATATTAGGCGTATATTAGGCCTATTCATCACGGGTATTATAATAGGCAATAATTGAACTTGGACTGAATTATTGAGTTGACCACTCTGGAAGCGTTTCTGCAAGCGTTTATAGAAAACTGTTAGGAAATGATGCATCAAATGACGAAGCGGTAATAATCGACGTTTATTTGAATGAAATTTTTATTTTTGGCGCGGATTTTCTAATAACATTCATTCAGGCCTATGTGGATGAATGATGATGCTTTCTTCTTGTTTCGTCAGTGAAAAAGATAAGAGAATTAGTTGATATTAGTATGACGGCATCGCCATCTAACGAATAATGTAAAGTAAGAGACCTTGATATTCGTAACTTTATATTCGTAGCTTGCGCGTTTTTGAACGGTGTGAAAGCGTTGGCATTCGTATGACATGATTCGCACAGCGCAGAGCGCACACACGCATGTGGCGAATAGACGCTGCGCTACGCGCAGCGTGTATTCGCCAGAGGCCAGCAGCGCTGCGCGCTGCGCGCTGCGCGGTGCGCGCTGAATGCTCGCATCTGGCGAATGGACTGAATCGCCGCCTCGCCTCTGTTTGTCTCGCCAGGGGACCGGGACACAAAGAAAGACATGCCTTGCATAGTATATATAGAATTATTTACTTTGTTGATGTGGCTAAAATTTCACTGACAACGCTTTTGCACAAGTAATAGAAGAAATTAGTCGGATCGTTAATTTTGAGATATGATGCATTAACTAGTTATTGACTATTTTGATTTTTAAATTTTAGGTTCCTAACAAAACTGATCTCTCTCGCAAATACTATAATATTCAACGTATTATGTCTAAACTTAAAGAAAATTCAATTTGATATTTCAACTTAGTCTTCTTCTATCCTTTTTCCATCCAATTTTGTGGCAAAAAGAGAAAAGAAGGACACTTCAGAAAAAGACTTCACTTCTGGATGCTTTCTGACTAACAATCAATCATACTACAAACTAACAATACTTCTCACTAACAATGCAATCAATCATACGCCCTCAGATGGTAGCCTCGCAGAAGCCTGGCACTGCTGATGTAGTATCACTTTCGCAGCATCATTCACAATCTTTCTTCACCCCTCCCCGTCAACTTTTCTCACGATGGCCTTCATTGGTTGTCGAGTCCACTTTGTTATGTTTTATCTTCATACCACATTCTCGGCCTTCTACGTCCACGCTTCACGTCATTCCTTCACTGCAGAAGTGTCTTCATGAGGCCATCTCCACCGCTAGCTTACAATGCGTATATAAAAAAACAGTTATTCTTTCCACAATGAGACCTGAGTAATGAGAAATGAGTACTTCTCTTCGAGCCCCTAAATCCTTCAGAATGCTGTTGCTAGTTCGCTTTTCAGTCCACTTACTTTCAACATCCTCCGATAAAAATACATTTCAGCTGCTTCAGTTCCATGCTCGTCTGCCTTTTACGAAGCCCATCCCTCCACTCTGTATTGGACCATACCGGAGCTCTGATAACTTTATCCTGAGCGTCTTTCTTATTTCTCTATCTTTCTAGATTTTACCATTAACCTTAAATCTCTTTTGACCATTAAAATAAGAACACTTAAGTCTTTTGAGCAATGTACATCAGCTGCTTTTATCGAGATGCAATACTTGAAGTTGTTCACGTTTTGAGAGTTTATGTGTAGCAGCGATGACTATTACTATCCGATTCCGCGGAAAGCCACACGCCGACCACTCTCCCCTTTTTAGTCGCCTTTTACGACTCGTCCGGAAAGCTCTGGGCTGCAAGCCAATAATGCGTCTATTTTTCATGAACCGACCCACGACAAATTTGACCTAGTCCACCCTGACCGACGTCAGCATGCTAAAATGTTGACCCGATCCGACCCGACCCACCAGTACGTTGAGCTGACCCAACTCCCGATCTGTATTTGTCGCCAAAATTTCTTGTTGAGAAGTTTCTACGTACAACTTTCTAAATGTATAAAATTCACCAACAGGAATGTGATGACATTAAACTCAAGATAGTTAAATAATAATGCAATTCTCAATTCAATGCAACTGTAGTTGCCATGTGTTGGACATGCAACTACAGTTGCATGTCCATTCCTGTCCATTCTTAACATCACCTTTAACACAAGCGCTAAACTCAGGTAAAAGATCCGATATGACCCATTCATATCTTTATCCAAACCCGACCTGACTAAGATTAACCACGGGAAAACGTGACCTGATCCGATCAGATCTGCGGGTCGACCCGACTCTTGGACAACTCGGGCTTGTAGAGGGTTGTTAATTGTTCAAATTTTTCATTGATGCACCATCCATATTGAATGTTGCATGTGTGACATCCTTCTAAAACTACCCTAGCAAGTCGGGAAACTAATAGACTCGCCCAGCTCCCTAAGCGAGTCTTAAAAAGCAACTGAAGAAGGGGGAGCGGTTCTGTGGCTGCCCTCATACACAGAACCGGACTGTAACAGTCTTCTGTTATAGTCCGGTTTGAACTGTAAAAGCTTCCTAGAAGCGGTTGATATCGCGACCTGGCGCTCTACAAGTTGGCCTGTATATTATTATTATTATTATTATTATTCGTCACTAAACACGGTCCTTAAGCCACAACCCCATCCATTCCTTCAAAAATAGCATCATTATAAAAATTAGGCATTGATTTGCAGAAGTCCGACTTTCCCAGTATCGCTAAGTTTTCCATGAGTTTTTCGGTGTTCCCTTGCGAGTTGGCATTAGTAAAGCATCATCCGCAATTGTCAAATTTTATACCTTCGGCCCCTCCATATCCAATTCCTCTATGTTTGCATTCCTCATCACTGTCTTTGTGCATATACTGAAGAGGAGCGACAAATATGCAATCCTGACGCACTCCTACGCCGTTGTTGACAGAGAAGGACATGAAAGCTAATGGATTAAGATAAGAGCGGAATGAGGCCACAAAACACGAGTGTGTGTGTGTGCAACTGCGCGTGTGCATGTGTGTGGGTGTGCGTGTGTGTGTGTTCGTGTGCATGTCAGTGTATGTGAGTCTCAATGCATCTGCGCACTTTTGAAGACATCGACACAGGTGGGTTAAAAATGTAAAAAATAAAATTCGCACAGGTGGGTTACAAATTTTTCAGCTCAAGTCATTGGGGGGCTTACCGCCCCCCAGAAACTCGCAGATGCCTCCACGGGGGCTGAATGCCTTCCGACCACAAGAAAAAAAAAAGAAAATCCGCCAAAATGTTCTCCACGATGCCAGTGAGCTCAAGAGAGGTTCCCAAGGTGTCCTAAAGGCGCCTCAAAGGGGTCATAGGCCCCAAACATGCCGTGTGCCCCGAAGCGAGGGGGGGCCAAAGGCCCCACAGCTACATACAAAATCTGTAAAAATCTGCCCAGATGCTGTCCACGATGCTGATGAACGCTCAAAGAAGGTTCCCAACGAGTCCCAAAGAGGCCCCGACGGGGCCACAGGCCCCAATGAAGCCCTGTGCCCCAAAGGGGCCCAAAAGTAGCACCCTTGGTTACGCCTTTGACTAAGCATCTACAGGCACACAGAGTTTGGACACCACAGTATTCAAAAATGCTGCTTGACGTTTTAAAGTTGACCTCAGGCCCTAAAAAAAAAAGGAATCTAAAAAAATTTTGGATTCTAAACTGACCTCAGGCCTCTAAAAAATCCTAATGAGGGGTCCCCCCAAGGAGGCCAAAGGCCCCCCAGCTACATACAAATTTGGGAAAAATTCTAGCCAGATGTTCTACATGATGCCGGTGAGGTCTTAGAAGTGGTTTTCACAGGGCTCCAACGGGGCCAGGAGCCCCTAAAGGACTGAGGGCCCCTAAGTAACCCTGTGCCCCAAAGGGGCACCAGGGGGTCCCTAAAAGAGCCCATGAGGATCGAAAAAGTAGCACCAAAGAGTTTAGACACAACACCTTTTTACGATGCTGGTCAAAGTACAAAATCGGCCCCGAGGCCCACAATGTATTCTGGAGAACCAAAGGGGCTCCAATGAGCGCCAAAAACAGGGTATAAGGGGCTCTAAGGAGGCTTATCGGGCCCTACGGAGCTATGGTTGGTATAGCATTAAACCTTCTAAAAATCCTGATGGATGGGTCCGCAGAGGCTCCCAGAGCCCCGATGTGACCCGGGTGGCCGCATGGGGCTACCAGATAGAACATAAAAGCATTTCATGCTACTTGATAGAAAAGTCAAGGGGGTTCCAGCAAGCTTATACGGCACCCTGTAGTCGATCCCCCAAGACCCTCCAGGCCCCCTGATGCTCCTGACAGCCCTTTCAGCCCCAAGCATCGCCAGGTACCTCTGCTAGTATTCTATAAATTGAACACTTGCTGCAGAAGCTTTAACAAAACAAAGTAAATATAATTTTGAAGAGAAAGTACCATTGGATGCTGCAGCAACATCGGGTCTCAAAGTAGCACCTTCCGAAATTAGAAGAGATTTTGCTTTGTTCTCAATCCCAGAGCTTCTATTTGGTCTTGTCACAGAATTCATGCTCATGTCATAGCTAGGATCTGTTGCAGGATGTATTCGAGAAGCACGCCGAGTGAAAAATCCCTCCGGCAAAAGCCAGGAGCTTCTGGACATATCTAAAAAAGATATTTCAAGTTACGTAGCAAAAATTATGCTTAATATTTAGTTTTAAATTTAGATTAAGTACACTGAACACTGTTGCTGTCTCACAAAGACTCACTTTTCAGGATGTAGTGTTGCACATCCACATTTAACCTGTGCTAGCAAAAAAATTAAGGAAAAAAACCGAAATAATGATGTGTGCATTTAATACCATCTAAATTGAATTGTGCTGTTCACGAGCCTGCGACTCAACAAGAGGACAGAGGCTTCTATCGAACAAAATGCATTAAGACAAACTAAGTGCAAAAGACAGAATGAAACACATATCGAAGCTCGGCACAACTCTGCAAATTACATGTAACATCTTCAACTTAACAGTTCTAAGAAAATTGCAAAGGAAACTCAAAGTCTCTGGAATAACATGGTGCATGCTAATTCACTTTGTAAGCCTTTGTCCAGGCTTCGTGGAAACTTTCGTTTATCTTCTTCTTCAGTGTTCTGCTACACGGCAGGTCTTCGGTGTCCAAACCTTCCAACCTAGCCAATCCTCAGCCCTTCTCTTCATCTCTGCACACGATTCCTTCTCAAGCAGGTCGTCTATCATCCCGATCCGTGGCCTTTTCGGTCCTCTCTTCCTCTCCATTCTTTCCTCCATCATATCTCCAACAATCCCTCTCCGCTCAAAACATGCCTAATCCAGTTTTTCTTTCTTCCAGCTATCACTTCCATCATAGTCACTGTTTCCCCCACTCTCTGCCGAATCTCCGTCTTACTACTGCCGGTACTCTGGATCTGCACCCCTATGTACGTGAAGGAGCCCACGACTTCAACCTCGTTCCCTAGCAGCGTCTTAACGGTCGGCGTGCTACAGGTAGTCAAGTGGTTTGTATCTTGTCTTGGGCCAGTCAATCTCTAGTCCAAAGATCGCTGCCTCAGTCCGCATGATGTCGAGGCTCAGCAGCAGGACTTGCAGCTCCGCGAGGAGCGCCATGTCATCGGTATAGTCCAGATTCGAAAACGAATGCGCGCGCCAAGCTGGCCCCTGTCCACCATGCGTTCCATCGTCCAATCCATTGGAGGTACAAATATGTTCGGCACTATTTGTACAATAGCACCAAACATATTTCTACCTCTCATATTTCTTGCCTCACTCCGCTGTTGATACTAAACCAGTCGGATTGTCTCCCATCCACTCACATGGAGCTGACCGTGTCTGTACACAGTCTTCGCATCTGGTTGACTATTTTCTCAGGTAGCCCGATGCTTTTCAGCAAGAGCCACCGGGCTGTCTGTCGACTGAGTCAAAGGCAACCTTGAAGTCGACATATGCGATCCATAGCATCTGGCTAAACTCACGTTGGGTCTGAATCAGGGTGTTGAGGGCGGAGATTCGATCTGTTGTTGAACGGCCCGGAGTGAGATGCTTTGGTCTTTGCGCCTTAGCTGCAAAAGTCGCTCCTTAACCCTAGCCAGCAGTACGCTGGCAAAAACTTTGCCAGGCACTGACAGGAGTATGATGCCTCTGTAGTTCCTGCACTCACGCTTGCTACCCTTGCCCTTGTAGAATGGTAGAATTATGCCCTTCTTCCAGTCACTAGATATGTCGCCATTTGCCCAAAACTCTGCCGAAGACTTAGAGTTAACTATGTTGCACACCCTTTGCCTCCCGACTTTAGCAGTTCCTCTGGTATGCCACACACCCCCGAAGCTTTTCCGTTTTCAGTCTGCGGATAGGTTCCACAACTTCATCCTCCATTGAGGGGGCTATATCGATGCTTGGGTCGGTTATCTGTTGGGGCTTTGAGCATTAATTCTTGAGAAATGGCGACCGGCTGACGATTTAGCAGCCCTGCATAGTAATCTTTCCATCTGTGGAGCTACCGTTCTTGGCTGCATAGCGTCTTTCCTGCTGCACCGTCTATGGGCTGCTTCAAGATATGAATGCATGTCGCAGCGACCTGAAGTTTGCAAACGTGTCTTGGCTGTGGCCCTCATGAAGCGCTTACTCCCCCTTCTTCGCTTTGCTTGCAGCCCATGCCTGCTTGTCTAGTCCTCAAGGAGTTGCTTCTTTCTGCAGACATTCAGTCGTCTGTATTCAGCCACATCACCACTAACGCGGCTCGCGTGTCTGGCCACAATGATGTCTAGTGTCTTGTCGGAAATCCAGTCTCTGCTGCGATGCCTTGCTATGCCAATTTTCTCCTTCGCAGCATCGTTGAGTGAATCACGAAAGACAGTCCAGGCGGATGCTTCGCTATTAGCCAAGGCAGCAAACCGATTCTGCACGACAACTGCGAAAGCAGTGGCCATCAGCGGGTCCGTCCCCCAGTTCCCGCAGGTCGTGCTTGGGCGTCTTGGCAGTTGGTTTGCTGTGAGCTTTGAGCCTTGTCGCGATTGTGGTCACTACTGCGAGATGATCCGAGTCAAACTCAACCTATCGGTAGACTCGCAATTATGGACTGCACTCCATATGAAGTTTTTAAGTATTTGATCACGTTCCTTCTTGGTCTGGCCATCGTTGAAAATCCAGGAGTTGAGATGTATGTCTGGCCTCTGAAATCAAGAGCCGAAAATCCTGAGGCTGTTCCCGGCACAAAAGGCGAGGAGTCACTCTATATTGTCATTGGCAACGCCTCTGCCATGTGGGCAGACCACGAGCGGGAATGGCTGCCGCTCCGTCCCAGACACAGCATTGATGTCTCCCAGGCAGAGAGTCAGGCTGTTTCTCTTAACGTGTCCTACGGTGGTGTCGAGGGCGTTGTAGAAGGCGTCCTTCTAGCTGTCTGCTGCATCGTTGGTTGGTGCGTACACCACAAAAACGGTCAGCAGCCCGCAGCCCGAATCTGTGCTTGAGTTACATAGCTACTGAAAAATAGCAACTAGGTTCTGCGCCAGTGGGTGATACCAATATGTGATTTTTGGATTCCAAACTATTAAATTTCAAATTTGATTAAAACACAATTGTAACAGACAGCATAAAACAAACTAGAAAAGCTCACCAGCCAATAATTCTTCCGGCACGAGACCTAGCGAGGAACGCGAAGATGAATCGGTTACATTGTCCAGCACGTCAGGAAAACACTCCATCCTGCTGCAACAGCTCACATTTTAGTATGCTAAATGCATTGCCACTTAAATCAGAGCTTACATTTAGTATGCTAAATGCATTGCCACTTATATAAGTAGACAACATTTTAAAACCATGTACTGTACTACAGTAGTATGTATGTACTTACTACTAAGGGTATACGTCAAAAAGTTTGCGTTATCACTTACAAAGACAAGATCTCAAAAAAGGAATTCACCATAAGGAGTCGATGGGGTGGTCGGGGAGACAGGAGGATAGGGGGAAAATGGGGTTCTGGGTGGGGGAGAAGTAGATTTGAAGATTGGCTCGGTAAATGTTGGTACAATGGCAAAAAAGGAGAGAAGAAGTGGCAATGATGATGAAGGACAGGAGGCTGGACGTGGGTGTTTACAGGAAACAAGATTTAAGGGAGGGAGCCAAGGACGTATGGAGGGCATAAGTTGTTTTTTTTGGCATGTACATAAGGATGGTGTGCATGGCGTGGGGATTATGATTGTGGAGAAGTGGGTTGACAATGTAATAGAAGTGCACAGAGTGAATGAAAGGATGATGGTTCTGCGAATGGGAGTGGGAAAGACGGTTCTGAATATGGTATCAGTAAATGACCCACAAGTTGGTAGATCAATGGATGAGAATGAGGAATTTTATACAACCCTACGAAATATCTTATTTGAACTAAGAAAAACGAGATAGTGGCAGTGTGTGGTGACTTCAACGGAAATATCGGTCAAAAGGCTGACGACTTTGAGGGAGTTCATGGAGGAAAGGGTTTTGGTAGTCGAAACATTGAAGGCGAGATGTTATTGGAGATTGCTGATGCGCAAAATACGGCAGTAATGAATATGTGGTTTGATAAAGAAGACTCTAAGAAAGTGTCCCACGAGTCAGGCGGATGTCGCACGGTAGTAGATTACAGATTACGAGTTGGTAAAACAAAGGGATCGACCAATGATAAGAGATGTGAAGGTCATTAAGAATGTGCCATGCATACCACAGCACAAGCTGATGGTATGTACATTTAGGTTGAGGGCTCATGCAAAAAGGAAAATTACCTACACCCCAACGTGTAAAGTGTGGCGGCTAAAAGTGGCAGATGCACAGAGAGAATATATCGAAAAAGTCCAAGACAGGGAATCAAAGAAGGATAAGAATGAAAAGAATGTGAAAGCAGCGTGGAAGGAGATGAATGATTGTTTGCTGGCAGTAGCGGATGAGGTGTGTGGCAGAACGAAAGGATTACCAAGGCATAAAGAGACCTGGTGGTGGAACGATGAGTGTCAGATGGTGGCGGAAGAGAAAAACAAACTATACAGTATATGGCAGAACTCGAAAGAAGGAGGGGATAAAGGGAAAGCTGAGGAAGATAAGTTAGCATAAAACAAGACAAAGAACAAGGCTCGAACAGTCATTGGCAAATTAAAAGAAGCAGAAAGGAAACGGTGTAGGGAAGCCCTGGATAAAGAGGATGAGAAGGGAAACGTCTCTAGGATGGCAAGGAAGATGGTAGAAAAAATTTAAATGTCACTGGTGATGTATGATGATGTATAAGGGATAAAGATGGAATGATTGCTGTGGAAGAGATCAACTTCGACAGATCGATGAATATACTTATAGATATCTCATGCTTGTTGATGGACTCGCTTATTTTATCGTACATGTCTAAGTCTGCCATATAAATAGAATGTAAGGGTCGAAAGCCATATTGGTTATTTATAATACATTTTTTGGAATTAATATATGCTTCAAGTCTACGATACGCAATATTTACTAAATTTTCAGGAAAATTTGATAATACCGAAATTGGACGATAATTAGAGAATACATAGGGTGGTTCAAAAAACCACCCTTAAAAACAGGGCAAACATTAGCTATTTTTAACTCGCTTGGAAAACAACCAAAAGAAAATGACAAATCAATTTTTTATAATAGAACATCTGCAATCTGTTCGACGCAGACCTTCATAGTATTTGCTGAAATAAATCTGACCAAAGCTAGGCTTTTTACTGAAACCATTAACAATTTGTTTAACTTCATTAGGGTTTGCTAAATACATTGAGAATGAATCTATATTGGACCCCTTTAAATACGTTTTAAAGCTACAAGAGGCTGGAGGAATGCAACTAGCTAGCTTGCCACCAATATTTTTTTTAATATTAAAATACATTACTATTTGAGAACAGTCAGTACCAATCAATCCATCATCGTTTTTAAACATTTCGACTAAAGAGCTAACATTATGTTTATTCAATACATTATTTAATAATTTTCATGTTTGTCGCAAGTCTCCAGCAAAAGAGTTCAACTGGTTCTTGTAGTAGCTGACCTCTGCCTTCCTTAAAAGTAATTTAAGCTTATTACGATAACAGGTGTATGTTTTTTCATCAGCCTTCGTCGGATTATTTTTTAACCTTTTATATACTGTGGACTTACGTTTGCAGGATTTAATCAGACCTTTAGTAATCCAACTATTTCGAGGAGAGTTAGCATTGGCTAACGTACGAAATTGTAGGGGAAAGTTTTTTTCAAACATTTCTGAGAAGGTTTAAAGATAAAGTGAATAACACCTTGTCGGATCTAGACAATTTTTAATTTCATCATACACATGGCTCCAATCTACATTGCTAAGCTCGCCTTTAAACGCCTCAATTTTTTCGGTCGAATAGAAGTTTTTTTACATTCCAAGACAGGCACTTTTTTGACAAGTTTCATGCTAATGTGGATCGCCACAGGGAAGTGATCGGATATGTCACTGTAAACAATTGCTGTATTATATTAGTATAAAATGCTGTTGAAAAATATATTATCGATCAGGGTTGACGACGTAGTCGTAATTCTAGTGGGAAAAAATATCATTGGCAAAAAGAATTTGATGTAAGACAATTCAAGAATTCACCTGTTCGTGCGTGCACTTCAGATTGCAATAAATTTAGATTAAAATCGCCTGCGATAATAGTGGGCTTAGGTTTGCTACTAACAATTATATTCAAAACCATCAAAATTTCCGAAATAAAAAGGGATATGTCCGTATTTCGGGGCAGTATATACAACCCACCAATATGTTGTTTGAACTCTTCTGCTCAATCTCAACAAAAACACATTAAATGCAATCATCAATAATCAATAATCATCAATAAGAAAAGCATCAGTGCAAATTAGTATCTAAAATCACTGTCAACATAAAGACCAACACCACTCTATTTTGTTTTTGCGACATTTTGAAACCAAATTATAACCACTGGGTTTCAACGTATCCTCAGACAATTCAGTAAGCCATGTTTTTGTCACAGCAATCACAGAGAGCTTACCGGACACTGAACTAAGCAGATTTTGTAATGGACTAAAAATTTTGTTTAGACTGCGGCAGTTAATGTGTAAAACATTGAAACCATGCTCACTTTCAAAACGGAAACCATCATGCAATTTTTATTCGGTCAAACAGCTGCTTGCGCTATCGGTTACTATGTTGCGAAAATTTTCATCTGGGTCTAGATCTCCATTTTCTGACGCGAAAGATAAAGAGGAAAATGCAGATACTTGACCGCGGACTTGCATTTCATCCAAATCTGACTAACAGCGAATATTTAGGTCCTGTAGATTCTCCACCAGAGTAAGTTTCTCTCCCGCGTCCGGGCCAAACTTGACAAACACCAATCCATTGCGTGTCCACACGGATGAGTTTCTTCTCGCGCAGTCACTTACAAGCCTCGAAAAAGAGGGCGTCAGCCGCCTTCGTGAGCTGCTTGGTGATGTAGACGAGGTATGGTAGATTCGCATTCTTGAGCAATTTCATGGCGTGCAGAATATAGTCGCGTGTGCACCGGTTTGTGAAACGAAAAATGACCGGTCTGGTTTTGTCGTAGGGACCAGCCTTCATACGGTGGGCAGTGGAAATGTCCAGGGGCAAGACACTAACCTTGAGAGCATCGCGACAGAACTCGATTACAACCTCTTCGACAGCGGGGTGGCTTGGAGGATCTGAAGAGTTGCCCAAGTTGCCCGAAGCCTCGAGTGGGTTTAAATGCAATCAAATGTTGCAAGTGCAGGAAGTGGATTCATAAAAAGTACAGCGAAATTAAAGGTAGATTCAAGGAAGATCCACTTTTTCAGTGCTCCACATGTATCAAGGGTATAAACAACAGTGTTACGACAAAGGTGGAGAAGTATGTGGTGCTTGAGAAGGGGTGTAGCATGGAGCGTGTGAGTAGTTTCTGTACCTGGGAGATATGATTGGTTGCGGACGAGAAGCAGCGGAGGCAGCAAGGGCTCGGGTGAGAAGTGCCTGGGCAAACTTCAACAAACCGGGACCTATCTTGACAGCAAAGGGTGTCTTACTTCACTCAATTATAACATAGAGCAAACTTACATTGTGAAAATATCTTGACAAACCTTGCCAAAAAAGCAATGAACACAATTATGCATACATCCAACACATACACACATACACATACAACCTAACCTCTAGCTCAGCAATCCAGCTGAGTAGGAGCCGGTCCAAAAAATCCTAAATCCGGAGGAGTGGTGGAGGAGATGAGAGAACAAGAGAAAGGTAGGATTCTGGGTGGAGAAGAAGTAGATTTGAGGATTGGCAGGATGACTGTTGATCCGATGGCAAAAAGTAGTGCGGAAGTGGCCATGATGATGAAGGACAGGAGACTGGACGTGTGTTGCCGACAGGAAACAAGATTTAGGGGAGGAAGCGTAAGGACGTATGGAGGGTATAAGTTTTTTTGGCAAGGACATAAGAATGGCACGCATGGCGTGGGGATCATTATTGCGGAGAAGTGGGTTGGCAGCGTTTTAGAAGTGAGGAGAGTGAATGAAAGGATAATGGTTCTGCGAATAAGAGTGGGAAACACGATTCTGAATGTAGTATCAGTGTATGCCTCACAAGTTGGGAGATCAATGGACGAAAAGGAGGAATTTTATGCAACTTAAGGAAAAATCTAGTCTGAAAATAAGGGAAAACGAGATAGTGGCAGTGTGTGGTGACCTGAACGAACATGTTGGTCAAAAGGCTGACGGCTTTGAGGGAGTTCATAGAGGAGAGGGTTCTGGTAGTCAAAACAAAGAAGGCGAGATGATATTGAAGTTTGCTGATGCACAGAAAATGGCAGCGATGAATACGTGGTTTGACAAAAAAGACTCTAAGAAAGTGTCCAATGAGTCAGATAGATGTCGCATGGTAGTAGATTACGTGATGGTAAAACAAAGGAATCGACCGATTATAAGAGATGCGGAGGTCATTATGAATGTGCCATGCATACCATTGCAGAGCCTGACGGTATGTACAGTCCGGTTTAAGGCGCACGCAAAAAAGAAAACGACCTACACCCACAGTGTAAAGCATGGCGGCTAAAAGAGACAGATGTACAGAGAGAATTTATGGCAAAAGTTCAAGACAGGGAATCAAAGAAGGATAAGAATGAACAGAATGTGAAAGCAGTGTGGAAGGAGATGAAGGATTGTTTGCTGGGAGTAGCGGAGGAGGTGTGTGGCAGAACGAAAGGACCACCAAGGCATGAAGTGATCTGGTGGTAGAACGATGAGTGCCAGATGGTGGTGGAAGAGAAAAACAAGCTATACAGTATATGGCAGAAGTCGAAAGAAGGAGGGATAAAGGGAAAGCTGAGGACGATAAGTTAGCATATAACAAGGCAAAGAACAATGCTTGAACAGTCATTGGCAAATTAAAGGAAGCTGAAAGGAAAAGGTGTGGGGAACCTCTGGATAAAGAGGATGAGAAGGGAGAAGTCTCTAGGATGATAAGGAATATGGTAGATAAAAATAAGGATTTCACTGATGGAGGGTGTATAAAGGACAAAGAAGGAAATATTGCTGTGGAAGATGAGAAGATAAGGGAGGTGTGAAGGGCTTACTATGACAAGCTGCTGAATGAGGAATTTGAGTGGAACAAGGATGAGTTGCAGAGGAGAGACAGTGTTAGTGGGTCGATAGAACAGATAACATCTGGCGAAGTGAGAGCAGCCTTTGGCAAGATGAAGTGTGACAAGGCAGCAGGGCCAACGGGCCTTGTCTCAGACATGCTAAAAGCTGCTGGGGAGATAGGAATGCAGTGGATGACTGATCTATATAATGCAGTTGTGAGGGAAGGGAAGATACCGGATGATTGGACTAGGAGTTGGATGGTGAGTATATATAAAGAAAAGGGAGATGC
>JAQIWG010005909.1:0-13927 GCA_034695025.1 Chamaedrilus cognettii | reverse complement strand
TCCTGTTAGTAAGCTTTTATGTGTTTTTATCCATGCTGTATTTCATTGTGCACGCTTACTAATAAACTTCAAATAAATAAATAAATAAAAATTAAAACAGGGGCCCAGTCTCATTTTTTCTCAAATGCTTTCAGCAAAGGCGAAATCTACATAACCTAGTCTTGATCGGTATATCGGTATGAGAATGAATAAGCTGGCATCATTGGCCCAGGGCTGGCAGGAATCATTAGCATACAGACCCGCATCACGTGTGTGCGGACTAAGCCTTTAACTAGTTCTTCACGCTTTTTCTGATTTATTTCGGAGTCGATTAGCCTTCGGGTTGTAATCCCACAATCACTGCGCGTTTACTGCAAGTAAGAATTAGACCCTGAAAAACGGCGAAAATATGCTGATAGCCCTTTTCCGATAACCGTCTGCTAGGATCTAGGATTACGACGAGCGCCGATATAATAGCGGATAAGATCTGAGCATCATAGGGCCTAGTATAATCTCGCTCCGCATGGTCGAAGAGGAAATTCTACCTAATAGAATTGTTAACAGACTGGGTTCAATTTGGTCCATTTGAATTTTTTAGCGATCAAGCATGTATAATTAAGACTTTTTGTGGACAAAATTCAAGCTCTCACGACATTCCGAGGAGCTCTGGGCTGCTGATCAATTCTATGTTTTCCGATTACACGTAACGGGGAAGGAAAAAAGGATCAAATTGTAGGCCTAAAGCGCGTCAGGTTTTATTCATTTGGAACCATTATTAGATTCGGCGGATTTAGTGAACCAAACTGTTCAGCCGCGCACGAATGCTTATGGCTCGGAGCGATCCGGTGCGCAAACATCTGTCCCGCTCGGAAATTACTGCCGCTATCAGAAACCGCTGCCTCGAGAAGTTTGATGACGATCGCTGCTTCCGCCAGGCCTCATTGCACAGACGAATCCAAGAACACGGAAAGGTAGGGAGGGGGGAAATAAAGCCTCTCTCCCGAGGGTGAAATTATTTTAATCTGCCATGTATTGTTTGACATAGAAGGGGTTGATGGAGCTGACTGAGCGATTTTACGGGGGGTTGGGTTGGATGCGCTGATCGAAGTTATGGTCCAGCAAAATTCTCTTTCCGCCCCCCCCCCCCCTGGTCGCAAAGTTTTCGGTGAAAAAAAATTCGGATTAAAAGCTAATTAGCCCCCCCCCTGGCTAAGATCATTCTCTCTACGACCATGCAAGAACGGATAGTCAGAAATTCCAGACGAGGCTTATGCCCCCCCCCTTTGAAATAGAAAAAATCCTCTTAAATGACTTCCAAAATTCAAAGTATTTGATCCTGCCTCCCAAAATAATTGTCAGATTGGGCCCTGAGCCACGAATCGAGCCTCAGTCGTGCACGGTCACATATTTTTTGAACCGTAAATTTCCTCCGTGAGGGTTCGAAAGTTGTTGAGCGACAGCTTTTTTATCCTTCTAATTCATACCTTCAGCAAATTTAATAGCGGAAGTTTCGTCTCATAATCATACCGATGGAAAAGCGGTAAATAAATGAATGCTCGCTGGGCAACCTCCTCGCTTGTAGACAAAAGTGAAGTGGTTCTTTATCCCGTTGCGTTCAGGTGCATCACGTCGATTATTATCCGTTTAATCCCAGTTTACAGGGTACAAATTTCATCAGAGTTCGGCATATTTATCGCGATAGTCGTATCGCCACAAGTGCATCCCGGAAACTGATTAAAATCGGCTGATCTCCGGTTTAGATATCGTAACGGGCTCTTAACACGACAACAACACAAATAATTAACCTGGTTACATTTTTATTGGCCTTTTGTTATCCGCCAATGTTCATAAACTGAGAGTTTTTGCGCTGGCATATGCCATGAAAAATTCAAGATTTGTAGGCCTGCTGTTACTGCAGGCTATAACCATTTGCATTAATTCTGGAGAATCCAGAGGAATTGCCTTCGCCCCCCATATTGAATTGCCTGTTTTGATCGCCCAAAATATGCAACTGAAAGTGTGTAGAGAAGCAAAAATGTTGATGTATACAAAGTTTCTATTATTTTTGCCCCTTCTCTAATAGATTTTTGGACTCTGTCAAACAGATTGATGCATAATCATTATGGCTGTATCTAACTAAGGTCGATATCGGTCTAAATTTGACCTAAATGGCGTAAATTCGAACTCAATCGGTGTCTGATGTCCTGTCTGGTTTCTTACAATAGCTCCCACACGGTAGCAAGTGCTCGCAAGTGCTCGGGCCATTGAGTGCTAGGCACTCGATCCGGGATAAAACTTTTGATCATCGATTTCAGTCTAGATCCAAGAATTTTGACTGCTATGAATCTAGAATGGCTATGCCAGTAATAAGCTGCTGGTGCAAATGGCATCAAAAATGGCGATTGCCTTTTGGCAGTAAACTGGCAGCATGAACTATAAGGTAGGCTATCTAGAACCTGGCTGATACCCACAAGTTTATACAGCCAATGGATGCATGGTTTAATACCTCATTGGTTTTGCTGCATTATAGTTGAAAAAATGATAAAAAAGGCTTAAAAGTTACTAAACAAATTCGCAAAGTGTTGAAGTCGCAGACGCAAAGTGGCAAAGTCGGAAAGTTTATTTAATCTAAAATTTCCGATTAGGGGTTAAAACGAATTTAACCATTATTCTGCTTCTGAAAATTCTTCTCTTGTATGCCGTTCAGCCTGGATGAGTTCCTTTCTAGGTGTACAGGAGTCCAAATTCTTTGGTTTAGACGAGGGGTGTCCACCAGCGTGCTTAGCGTATCAACTTTCGATCCCTTCCCTGTTCTCCTGCGACACTGATGCTGTTCGCTTTCCTATCGATTAGTGAGTAGTGAGTGACAAAGCTCGTCGGATTGGTAAGATCGCTCTCGGTTACTGATCGCTGTACTGCCTTAAACAAGATCTGCGGCTCGGTTTAAAGTTAACTAGACGGAAGCACAGTACCCGTGCATAAACGGCGTGCGCGCACACCCCCACGAGTAGATAGACACGAGTTTTGAAATTTACTGCAGGATTTACCCGTTTTGAAAAGATTAGGCGAACATCTACAACATGCACACAGAACACATTTTCTGTGATAAAGAAAAAAAATTTAAAAAATAGGCGGAGCTCCAAGGGGCACAGTTAATTTTATACAAATCCACGCAAAGCTATATAATCAGGGCCTAGTGCGCATGTTCCCTAAATTTTTTTAAAAATCCGTTCAGTGGTGGCTGAGTTATTGTGGCGCCAGGGTTTTGGCCCCCTCACTTTTTTTTAAAACCGATCGCCTATCTCATATATCAATATTTTGTTAAAACATATATAGGGCGATTTTTAACCCCAACCAAGTGCCACACAAAAGTGGAAAATCTTGCAAATCAGACTGATAATTAAAAAGTTATCTCGATGCTTGCAAAAGTGCATGATATGGCCTCCTCCAGGCCTCCTTAACATTTCAAAATAAATTATTAAGCCAGGAATGCTTTCCCCAATGGCATATAGATTTCGCCCCTGGTTTCATTATTGTAGCGCTCAAAGTTGTTACCCACGATTACGTGAATTACTATTTTTCTAAATCTGGGGGGGGCTATAAAAGTTGGCGAAGTTAGTAACGGGTGGCAACGGTTTTTATAAAAGTTGGGGGGGGGACAAAATCATTGCGCCACAATAACTCAGCCACCACAGAACGCATTTTGACCATTTTTTCAGGGAACATGCTGACTACGTGATAATGCAGCTTTGCTTGAATTTTGAAAAATATGAAAGGTTCCCCCGGGAGCCCCCCCACAGATTTTGAAAAATTGTAATTCACGTAATCGTGGGTAACAACCTTGAGCTCTACAATAATGAAACCACGGGCGAAATATATATGCCATTAGGGAAGCATTCCTGGTTTAACAATTCATGTTGAAATGTTAAGGGGGCCTGAAGGGGGCCATATCATGCACTTTTGCAGGAATCGAGATAACTTTTTTATTATCAGTCTGATTTGCAAGATCTGTTGTGTGGCACTTGGTCGGGGCTCAAAATCGCCCCATATATGTTTTAACAAAATATTGATACATGAGATGGGCGATCGGTTTTTATAAAGTAGGGGGGCCAAAACCCTTGCGCCACAATAACTCAGCCACTACTGAACGGATTTAGAAAAAAATTTAGGGAACATGCGCACTAAGCCCTGATTATATAGTTTTGCATGGATTTGTATAAAATTAACTGTGCACTCTGGAGCCCCCCCAGATTAATTTTTTTATTAAGTTTTTTTTTTATCACAGAAAATGTGTTCTGTGTGCATGTTGTAGATGTTCACCTAATATTTTCAAAATGTTTATATCCTGCAGTAAATTTCAAAACTCGTGTCTACCTACTCGTGGGGGCTTGCGCGTACACCGTTTATGCACGGGTACTGTGCTTCCGTCTAGTTTATGGAGATTGAAGGAGAACATTATTTTTTCTGTTCAAATTCAAAAAGGTTTCAAATTATTTTCACTTTTCACACGGGCCTAGATACCACAGAAATGTAGACACTCCACAAGTTTAGAAGAGTGCGAACAATACCCTAATGGCGCAAAACGTGCGCACGCAATTTTTTTGGCCACTCACAGACTTTTTTCGTTAGGGGGAATATTGGTTGAAAACCTAGGCATGACGGGAGATAAAATTAGTAGATTAGTGAGCGCTTTTTTTTTTACAATTTACCAGGTACCTTGATCCTGTTTCAGAAGACGTACACAGTTTGACTACAGTAACTTGTACGTCAGTTTGATTACAGTAACGGTGTATATAAACAGTATTTTATTTTATTTGATTTGAGTGCTATGCAGGCTTCTGACAAGGGCAAGTGTGTACTGTATATGGGTCGCGCTTTTTTGAGCAATTAACTAAGTACTCTGGAGCAAACGCTATCGGCTTTTACACGTGGCTATGGAAATCTCATGGAAATAAATCTGGATCTTTAGTTCTGGGTCGCGCATTGTGCAATACTAGCGAAAAGACTTTAGTTATAGCCTTATGAGTATAGTTATATGCACTGTATAGCTTCCTATATATACTCCGCAGGCCTCATTACTAAGCCTTGCATCGTTACTAGCCTTTACATCATTCCACTTACAAACTGTTGCAGTAATTTGTACTAAGGGCCCAATGCAAATAATGAAGTAGAAAAGTATTACGATTTGTGCTCTATATTAATGTTTTTTGTTTCTCGATGAACTGAATTTTGGAAAAAAATTGCATTTCGATGAAGAATCATTTGACAAATTTGGAGAAAGGTATAATCGAAAATTATTTTTCATTGTCGATTTGCAAAATTTTCTGTCATATTTCACAGAGCAGTACAGTTAGTCTGTAATAATTTCTAATTGTTTTTGCAGTTAATGGACCTGGCGGCCAATAAGGTAAATATATTTAATCTACCGCATTTTTTCCATATTCCAATACAGATGGTGATTAAACGCGCCATGTAAACCTCTGTAAGCTTTTCGTTTATCAGCGCAGCGGATCGGCTTGACTAAGCTGCCATGACCGGATGAATTGCAATGCTTTCATAAAAAAAATCATTTTAGCATTTTAGCCGAATCTAAATATTGATGGAGAACCTGCTATCGTAATTATTTTTTTCTCTAACGGAATATATCATGATATATCATAATTTGGTTGCGTTGGGAATTGACTTAGTAGATTTGGCCGATGTACGCAGAATGTTAAAAAGAATTAAATTATGTAGTCGCACAGTAACAGATAAACCTGTATTACGCATACAGCATGATATGTAGCTGAGCTAGCCTATATCATTTTTAAATTTTTCTGATCTGCCGATGAACTTAATGTTATCTGCCGATGACACTTAAAGACTGAGTTTAGTATTACATTTTTGCAATTTCTGTTCAAAAAAATTTCGTTCACCCATTCGTTTATGGGCCCCTAATGTAACAATTACTATTTGTTGACTTAATACAATACATCATGTGAATTATATTATAAACGACTATCAATGTTTTGTGACTATTTGAGCCTAAATTCTTGTGTGTTGCGGCTGCAACATAACGCGCAATGCATATTTATTTATTTACTTAATGCATATTCATTTATTTATTTAATGCATATTCATTTATTTATTTAATGCGCATTCATTTATTTATTAAACGATTAAACGCTATTGTGTCAACAGGAGAAAGCGGCAAAGATTACGGCCCGATGGAAGAAGTTAACTCTGAAGAAGGACTGCAGCGTGGATAGCATTGACATTAACATCAAGGCTAACGATGTATGCTAAGCATAATTTTGATAAGTTAATTATATACATTAACCTTCAGTATCACTAGATTCGCTAGAAGGTTAAAATATGTGTTGCGTAGTTTTTAAATAAGAGTGCCGAATCATCCAAGCTGCATGCTTATTACAGTTCACTTTAGCCTACCAGTCTTCAATAGTATCAACTTGCCCGATTTGTCATAAAAAATGCAGCATTCGGGGCGGTTGAGTTGCTAACGCAATTTACTTTTGGCCTCAAGTATCTCCCATTTAATTCCCTTGCGTGCTGAATAGAACTGGAGTTTGCTCTATTATGGAACGTTGACATTAGCTAACAAAGGAGACTTGAGTACTGATTTCCATGAACAATTGTTCGGAACACAACTTGCAGGCAAGCCAAAACACACCTACAAAATGTTAATTTGCTTTTTGACTTGTTCACGCCCTATTTTTTTCTTTCTTTCTATGACAAAAAACAAGTAAAATGAAATAAAATGAAGATTTTTTTTATTTTTGAAACAAATTTTTATTAATTTTCTTGGATTTTTTTTTACTCATGAATTGACAAATGCACAGTTTGAGAATTTCAACTGCACACACTGATCACCTTTAACAGCTGCATATTTCAATTTACAATTTCTCATTCTGTCTATGCAACTGCGCGATAGAATATGCTTTGACAGTACTCAGAAACAATGCATAAATACACACCCTTAGAAATATTAAGATCTATTTTCTCATGGCGTGTATTCCTGCGCAGCCTGTTCACTCAGAATTACAAAGATCTATTTTCTCGTCTCATGTATTGGCGAGCAGCCCTTTCACTCAGAATTATTAGGATATATTTTCTCGTCGCATGTATTCCTGCGCAGCCCGTTCACTCGAGTTCCTTCACCCCAGACATCACGCCGCTCATTCTCGCCGCTCACCGTGACAACTACGAGATCCTCAAGATTCTCCTCGACCGCGGGGACTCGATCCTCAAGCCTCATGACGTGCGCTGCGGCTGCGCGGACTGCGTGGCCAAGTCCTCCGAGGACAGCCTCAACCACTCGCAGTCTAGGATCAATGCATACAGAGCTCTGGCCAGTCCCAATCTGATGGCGCTGTCCAGTCGTGATCCCATACTGACGGCCTTCAGGCTGAGCTGGGAACTGCGCACGCTCAGTCGGTAAGTGACACTGGCGTTTAACTGCTAAATTTGTGTATACTTAGTTGCGTCGCTAATCTGTTGATTGTCTGTGTTTTATAGTCTGAAATCAGTTGTCATGTTTGACTTTGTGGAATCTAAAAATATTAATTATACTTTTCTCTTATCAATCATGCGATGGAACAGAGATATTATACAAATTCTTACAAATTATTTTGATTTGTGTTGTTTAATTTATGTTTGTTTAGTTTTTTAAGGATATTAATTAAACCTGCTGCCGATACTCTGTAATCTCAAAATAAATAAATAAAATTAACTTTATTGTCTAATTTAATTCATGTCATAGACTTTACAAGAACTTGACCTTGCATCAATCTGAGAAAAATGACCCCTCTAATCCGCCATCTTATTACTCGGTTTATTGGTGTGTAGATTTTCAGTGCAGGCCTACGCTGTCACGCATCAGCGGGCTGCAAGCCATCATCTACATAAAATTGAGTGGCAAGATGGCTGCTTTAAGGAGTTATTTCTGTCAATGACGCTGACGGACAATGCAAGGTCCGATTCATGTTCTGAAGTCTTTGATTCACATCCCATGTGTACAGCCTTGTACGTGGTACCGAGCGCAAAAGACAAAAGCTATGCCAACAATAAAATAATAGAAATAAAATTAATGCACTTTAATCTCACGCGTTGTGCAGCCTAGAGAACGAGCTGAAGGTGGAGTACGAAGAGCTCGCCAAGCAGTGTCAGGACTTTGCCGTCGACCTCCTTGACCAGACCCGGGGCTCAAAGGAGCTCGAGGTCCTGCTGAACTACGACCGGGACGGACCGACGTCTCCCATTGGTCGGCGAGGGTCGGGAGAGAGAATGACGCTGGCGCGGCTCAAGCTCGCAATCAAGTACAAGCAGAAACGGGTGCGCTTTTGAAGTTGCTGCTTGTTGCTGTGATTTTGTCAAGTACCTGTTGTTGTTTTTATCTTTCAAGTATCCAGTCATTGTTGTTTTTATGTTTTCTTGTTTTAAGCTGGACTGAGGTGGTTTGGACATGGGGACATATGAATTAGAAAGATTTGGTGCCAGCATGTACATAACTATATTAATGTGAAGCAGAAAGTTGGGAAGGGGAAGGGGAAGAAAATGGAGGAGGGAGGTGAAAGAGGGAGGCAATGGAGGGAGTCAATAGAGAGCGATATGAAGGAGCGAGGCATGAACAGAGAGATAGAAACGAATTAGGAGTTGAGTATCTCATCGTGAAAAACTGTGATAACGCGGAAAAGTAGACGTAAAACTCGAATGATTGATGATGATGATTTTAAAATTATCCCTTTTGTTGTTTTTATTTTCAAATACTAGTTGTGGATACTTCAAGTAAGCTTGTTTTCTTCCTGGTTGGGTTCAGTTTGTGGCGCACGCAAGCTGTCAGCAACTCCTCGCCTCCCTCTGGTATGAGGGACTTCTTGGCTTCAGACGGCGCCACTTTGTCTTCCAGGCGCTTCTCACGACCACCATCTGCTTCTTGTTTCCGATCTTTGTCGTGCTTTACATGATCGCGCCGAAGAGTTCCGTCGGGCTGTTCATCCGGCGCCCGTTCATCAAGTTTCTCTGCCACAGCTCCTCCTACATCACCTTTCTCTGTACGCTGAAGCGTTTAGTATAATGCAGGCTTTGTGCAGTGATAATGTCATTACAATTGATAAGGTATTAGAGGCTTGAGCCATTCCAGAGAGTGGTCTTCTTTTGTTTAAATTTGTTGATTTGTAGTGTGGTTACTATTGCATTGCATCTTATTTGTGCATTTAAGCAATAAACATGAAATAAAATGAAAAAGAAGAAAGATAACATTAAAAATAAAGGTATTATCAAAGGCAACAGTAATCAGGCTTTATATCTGTATGAATCTGTTAAATGGATCATTATTTTTATTAACTATGTCTTTATTTTCATCGATTCATTATTTATTATGCATTTGTCTATATCAATATGCATATCAATATGCATTGCATGTAAAACAATGCTTCAGATTGATTCCAAGCATGACAGAAGATACGACATGATCTTTTTTCATCTTTGATGATTTGAATATTTTGTAACCCTTTTGATGAAACCGAATCTAAGTGTTTCGACAATCATTTAGGCTCGGTTTTCACCAACAAGGTTAAAAAATTTTTGGCTCTGCAATTTTGCTAATCTTTGCCTTCCACCGGATCGAGTCGATCATCAACCTGGGGGATATTTTTTAACCCTAGTTGGTGAAACCGGCATAAGTGATTCAACAACCACTTTGGCCTGATTTCGACGACACGGTTTAACTAATGTTTGTGTGCAGTTCTGCTGATCCTCGCCTCGCAGCGGATCGAGTCGATCATCTTCCTGGGGGGGGGAGGGGGGGAGGTGGACGAGGCCCACACAAAAATGACGCGCGAAGTGCGCGGCGCCCCCCCTACTAGCATCGAGTGGATGATCTGGATCTACGTCGTCGGTCCGTTTTTTGGTTCTTTTGGTTTTTAAGATTTATTATTTACTGGATATTTTTTGTGTTAACTTTAACCTACCAGCATATTATGTTTTAGCTTATACTAGTTTTCCTAAATGACATCTGCATGGTGCCCATGACGAAGGGAAGTCCCCGATGGCGTCTTTCGACGCCGAAACGGACTATAAACCCAGTATTATCATTATTATTTCGAAATGCAAAGTACTGAGATGCAACGTTGTACATGCGATACTAACATGTTACTTAATGGAATTGATAGCACTTTGATATATCGATCTGAATCGACCTGGGGACTATTTTTTTAACTTTATTATGCTTTAAACTTATATGGATAGCTGTAACAATTTGTTAATTTTCATTTAATTGTATTTGTTTTGACATATCAAATGCATGGATTAGTTAAATGTTCGTACCGACCAGTGTAGTGCAGCGTTGAAAAATATCTATTTGTTCTCGCATTTATGACATTAAGAAAGCATGTAAAATAGAAGGCAAGATCCATCATTAACGTGTGTATTTCTCGTTGTCAGGCTTGGTGTGGGCTGAAGTAAAGCAGCTGTGGGACCAAGGCTTGAAGGCGTACATGAACGACATGTGGAACATTCTAGACTTTGTCACAAACTCTCTCTACATCGCAACGTTTGCCCTCAAGCTCGTCGCTTATTTACGAGTACAAAGCAGTTTTTTAAGTATAAAGTATGAAATGTTCTATATCCTATTGCTATATTGCATTGTTCTATAGGCTCAGAGCCGTTAAGACCCCCGGCTCCCACTGGTCGGAGGGGAGCCCATGACTCAAGTGGGGCCCATTGAGAGTTCTTGAATCTATTTTGGCGTAGTAATTGTATGAAAAAGTCGTGGTATGATCTTTTTCATTTTCCTTGAGGGGGCCCAGTCACAGGGCGTATTGATGGGAATTAAAGGATTTTAGCTGAAATGGTAACTTTTTAGAAAAAATTTCTTTACTAACACTCCCTGATCGTGAATTTTTTCTCGAGGTCAAAATGGGACTTATGGAGGTTCCAGTTTTTGGGAGTGGCGTCCCAGACTACACTAACGCCGATCTTGGCCATTCTAAAATGTTATTTTATGAAAATGATAGCAGTTTGATACATTGAACATATCCATGATATATAGAGCAGACCCGTCAAAGAACTCTTTATGAAATGTTTTGTGTCTAAAATAACGTATGATGCCGATAATGAGTGTTGGTGTTAGGTGGAGGAGGAGAAGCGGCAGGGCCAGAGTCACCTGTACCGCGCGTCAAGGGACAAGTGGGACGCGTACGACCCCACGCTCATCTCCGAAGGACTCTTTGCTGCAGCCAATATCTTCAGCTCTCTCAAGGTTGTGCAGATTATACTGTATCATAGGTCAATAATATAAAATATACAGTGTTCTTCTTTATTCATGCTGTACCATGTATTGATCTCCTCAGTGTAAATTTTAGAGCAATCACTCCAAAAATCTCAGTTAAATTTCAGTTTTACGAAGCTCTTAAGAAAATCTGAGGCAAATTTTATCGTTGGCTATTAAAAACTCCGAACTGCCACGTGCTTTAAACCAAATGATGTACGTCAAGGTGATCGGCGAATGGATTAAAATTTTTCAAGTCTGATTTGTGATTAAGTTTAGGCTTAAAGTTAGGGAAGCTTTGAGAAACAGGCCCCAGATCTCCCTCGGTCGCATCGAGGTTAGGATTATAGTTAACTGCCTATGTTCTATCATAACCCATTCAGCATCATGATATCTACAATAAAAAGGCAAAATACTGTAATAGCTCCGATATCTTTTTCAGTTAATCTACGTGTTTACGGTCAACCCGCACCTCGGTCCTCTCCAGATCTCCCTCGGGCGCATGGTCATCGACATCATGAAGTTTCTCTTCATCGCGCTGCTTGTTTGTTTCTCGTACTCGTGCGGAGTGAACCAGCTCTACTGGTACTATGCGGAGGCACGTACGCGCAACTGCACGGCCTGCATGGCCATCAAGGACAACCCCGTCGACTGCAAGTGTGACCGGACACTCGCCAAGTATGCCGCTTCGTTTGCGTGTTTGTCGAATGCGCTTCAACTATTATCTCCTTTTTTTTTACGAATTCGTTTTGATTTTTTTTACAAATTCGTTTTTTTACCGGCGAGGCGCTGTGGACTGCAGTGGTTAAAGCGTCGGACTGGGATTCCAGAGACGTCATTTCTTTTTATTATTATATTTAAATATGTTATGTTGTTTAATTCATATTTGTTCTGTTGGTTGTTCTTTGAGCTTGTTTAAGATCATCCAGACGCTCAACTTTGCCATACATAGCCTGGTGGAGATCATTGGTATTTTTGCTAGGGCCTTATTAATATTGTATCCTTATATTATACTGTTGTTATATAATTTGTATTACAATTGTTCTGCTGGTTGTTCCTTCAGCTTGTTTGAGATCATCCAGACTCTCTACTTTGCCATATATGGCCTGGTTGAGATCAGTCACTTTGAGCTGAAGGAGAAGCATGCCTTCACGCAGTTTGTCGGCAAGCTGATGTACGGCACGTACTGCGGCATCATGACCATCGTCCTCATCAACATGTTCATCGCGATGCTCAGCTCCTCCTTCCAGAAGATCTCCGTAAGCCTGCCTTTGTTCTAGAAGGTTCCAGATATCAGTGAGATAACGCTTTGTTCCAGAAGGCTCTAGAAGGTTCCAGATCTCTGTGAGCTAGCGCTTTGTTTCAGAAGGTTCTAGATGATGCTAGATCTTAGTCTTATAAAAATATCAGTGCAATAATGATATGATGTAATGATGGAACGTTTGAATTTACCTATGCTTTTATGTACCATATGCTTAGATACAGCTAGGCTAATTTTGTCAGCCAAATAGCTATTGTTCAGATAATTGTTGCTTATCTTTAACATCTACAAATTTCAGTAATGCATTGATTTTTTGCTTTATTATGTAACAATATCACTACAATACATTGTGTTGAAAAGTAGAAAAATAAGATTTGTGCACATAATTGTCCGGGTGGTAGTCAGAAGAATTGTTTGTTTTTGCATCTCTCTCTGCGATGTAGGACGACCAAGACACGGAGTGGAAGTTTGCACGCTCGCGCCTCTGGATGAGTTACTTTGACGAGGGCGCCACCGTGCCTGCCCCCTTCAACATCATCCCCACGCACAAGACCCTCTGGTACATCCTCAAGTGGTTCAAGGCCAGACTGTGCCGCTGCTCGAAAACAGCGAAAAACAACAAATGGCAGAGCATTCGGGTGAGTGAGAAAATATAATTATTTCAGTTTTTTTTAGTATTTGAGTTTTAAATTTTGCTTTCTCTTTTGGCAGTCAAATTGTGAGTTTTTAAAGGAGATACCGCCATTTATTTCAGGTAAGACCTTCTCCAATTTTAAGAACAGATCGATACCCAGTGGAAGAACAGCGCATGGGGCTAGGGGCTCAGACCCCCAATTTGTTTTTCTATAACTGCCAATGGGGAGGAGTAGACTATATTATCTACAACAAAGCAATATAATAAAATATTTGTTTTCAGTATTATCATGAATATGTCAATAATTTTGTTCTGTGTTTTTGTAGAGGGCAGTCAACAAGATAAGAGAGCGGGACAAGGAATACCAGGTATAGCTTAACAATACACCCATTCCTTCCATATTATATTCGTTTTTTTGAAATAGATAAATTTCTTGTAATTTGATTCATTTGTGTGCAATATGAGAATTGATTGGACATAGTTTCGCTGCAAATTAAATATTGCAGCAAAACTGAAGGAAGAAAAAAAAAAATCTTTCTCTTTGATTGTAAGATGCCCCTTCACGGCTGGCTTTCTACATGTTTTTTGATGTTATTCATGTCACAGATTAGGATTGTCACAGATAAGGAGCCAGATTATTGTGTGCATCAGTAGGTATTTGATTTTAGATTATATTTTAAATTGTTTAAAATTCTTGTATTTTAGTAAATTGTATTGCATACTTGACCGCAGATTCACGATAGACTTGTATTATCAGATAAACGTCTTTATATATACATATTATATA
>JAQIWG010005908.1:0-13927 GCA_034695025.1 Chamaedrilus cognettii | reverse complement strand
GCATTTCCCCCCCCCCCCTCCCCCCCCCCCGCCTCCGCTCAGAAGTTCTCATCCAACGACGCATAAGTCGGCACATCAGTGGTTCTGTGGGCTGAGTCTAGGCTACTCCTGATTTCTATAGTGGGGGCGTAAGACGGCGCGACTTTCTGAAGAAGGCGCCACGCTACGCCGGTTTCATCAGGGCTAAAATTAACTTTGGTGATAACTACAAATTGTATTTCCATTTCAGCACTAATTTTTACAATTTTAAATTTGCACAAACTGCCCTATATCATCTATTTAGAAGCACATACTGTGGAAAATATATTCTGTGTGCGTTGCTGTTGGAATTAGAAAACATGAATAATAATCTACAAAATTCCCTGGATGCAAAATGCCTTTCGACGGTGCATTCGGCGACGCGTGCACAAGCACGCACATTTTGTGCACGCAGTAAAACCAAGCGTGCAGCCGTGACAAAGAAATGTCTGCACTCGTAATTACTTCAAAACGACGTCACGAAACACCTTGCGTGGCGTGACTGTAACAAGTCATCACAAGGGCGCTGCATAGAATCCAATATCACAGCAGTACATATCATGATGCTAACGTTGGGGTCTCTTTCCACGGTACATACTTTGCACGCAATTCTGCACGCGATTTTGCATGCAATCTTACATGCAATTTTGCATGCACGTAATCCGTTGTAATGACAACGATCTCATTGACTGAGTTTCATGCACGGCTGTTTTCTTTGGTTTCATACACGGCTTGTATGACATCCAGTTAAGGACGTCTTACTTCGTAAGTTTCTTAACATCGTCGCATACAAATTTGAATGCAAAATATGCATGGCGGAAACGAGACCTAACAAGTCATCGCACGGGCGCTGCATAGAATCCGAAACTATAGCAGTAGGCGCAGCATATCATTATGAAGGCTATTTGAACGTTAAATCATTCGTTTGCGACTCACTGCCGTTGCCCGTGTAGGCTCCGATGGAGTTCAGCTTGTAGAAGGTCGTGTTTGCTCCCACGTTAAAGTTGTCGAACTGGGAGTACGCAGTGACTCCAGCAGGGTTTGTTAAGTCGACGCGCAGAAGCCATATTGTTTGTGTGGATAGCTGGGCCAGGTACAGGTTCCCTGTACATGGATGGAGAACATTACACAGTTACGCTTAAGGCCAGCTGCATAGCACTGGGTAACAAAACATCTTACGCTCATAATCATACATGTCTTATTCTATTACTCTAATTAACAGACACTTTGACGTCTGTTATGTTTATGTCCATTTGTTGACAATTGACCAAATTGACCAATTTGTAGATCGTGCCGATCGGCCATTGGTCTCTTCAGCCGCAGAAGAACCCATCAACGCAACTGACGTCATCGTCGTTCTCTCGACGGACAATCACACACGCACACACACAGTTGCCAGTGTCGGTGCCGGGCATGAGTTGACGTGAATTTAGCATATAAACGCCTTCCTGTCTAGTCACACTGTGCTTTTAAATTGTGATGCGTACAGTTCAGTCCAGAATCTTGTCAATGTTATCGACAGCATTGACCGACGTTAAATGCCTGCAATCAGTTGCATGCATAGTAGATACCCACGCACCGAGATAAATTTCTTGCTGGCGTCTCCAATCCCTTGATCCCCCTTCCCTTCGCTAAAGTTGATGTTCCATCAATCAGATACTTACGCGACCAACCGTGTAAAATTGTACCTGTTTGGTACAGCGCAGAAACGCTCGGAAACCCGCAAGGCACTGATTGCCAATTCTCATATAATTGCTAAAAACTGGGAGGCAGCTGCGTGCTCAGAAGAAACATACCCATCCAGAATTCGAGAGTGGGGTCTCCGAAACCTTGTTCGTACATCGTCCAGTTGCCCGAGAAGTCGACGCTTCCATCTTGTCTGCGCTGAAACACCTGCAACGATGATGTGCGCTCAGGTTACAGCGGTGCGAGAATACGCGTTGTATTAACTGCTCGCTATTGCATTGTTAAATGACCAACAACTGAGCAATGATTTGCTCTAAAAATTCATAAGAATTATTGCGAAAATTGCCGCTGAGGAGAAACGCTGCGATTCAAGAGCAAGGGCGCGGAGTTTCAAAATTCTGGAAACGCATATACACTGTACCTACTTCCGGAATTCTTCCGGTATTTCGTCTACTTATCAGCCTTGTTGCTTCTTGTCCTTTGTTGGTGTCAATATCTCTCCTCTCCTTATAGTATCTGGGATCCTTTATTACCCCTATCGATACTAATTACCCTTCCTAGTTTGATGTCCTCAAACTTTTGTTTCCGCACTTCATCATACAATTGCCCTAGGCTTAAATATCTTCTTCATCAACACTCTATTTCAACAGTCAATATGTCAACCCCGATTCATCTTTTACACTGCTGTTTTTGTTAGCTTGTAAGTCATGTCTGGCTATTTTCTTTATCTTTTCGTTCGTCAGATCGGATCTGAATTCTGTTTCTCTTCTCCAGTTCTTCACACTCCCTGGTCTACCACACTTCCCTGGCTCTCTGCGTCTCTCTAAGTAACATGCCGTTCATATTATTGCCTTTTTTCACTTGCTCAATCTCTGTATTTTTTCCTTTCTGTCTTTCGTCCATTTTGTTAATCATTCTTTCCGTTACCCCTGTTTTCGGTTCCTTTCTCATGCTGATTCCAATATTTTCTTTTGGACTTTTAACCACAATTTCTTTCATTTCCTTCCATCTTTCCTCGACATTTTTTCCTTGTCTATCTGCTTCTGATTTTTCTCCTAAATCCGTTCGATAGGTCAACTTGGTTATTTTCATTTCTCGATATTTCTTTCCTTCTTCGACCTGACTCTCGTGATTTTCGTCGTTTTGCATTTGCCAAGGGGGAAATCAAGTTATGGTCTGACACTGCACCTGCTCTGGGCAGCTGCATACATTTTAAAATGCTATTACGCTTAATTATGTACTGCTTAATTACTATTAACGACATTGCGTTACCATATTGGGTCTCACTTACCAGCCAGGTCGTGCCGTTAGAGTTCTCACAGAAGACTCCCTTCCCCCCCAGCGCTGGTATAGTGTAGCCAGCACTCGGACAGCCCTGCTTAGCCTGCTGGTCGCAGACTGAAATTAGACACGCACTAGCGGGTAAGATCATGTTGCATTGATTCGCGAAGCATGCACCTCGGCTTTCGTGCAACAACTTTGGTGGTGATTTCAAAGAATGGGCGTGGATTACCAGCAAAGGCTACTCCAATCCGGTTCAGTGCCCTGAAATCTAGATCGTGGAAAGAGAAATTAAAACATTTAAAAGTTAATAAATGTCCGCTATTCATGGCAAACACCCACAAATTGCATGCAAGCCCAGAGGATATTGGACAGAGTATATATTTCTCGGCGGCATAGTTCTCAGAGAATGGAGAGAAGCAGGTGTACACATTTGTTTCAAATCGGGGAAAAAGATCCGAAACGCAAAAACATAATAGACCTGCTAGCTCAACTAGATTGATTTGTTGGCTACGCTTATGGGATCACTGCTACACCATGACATTCTCTTGCAGTTAGATAAATTTACTTTAATACGTACATGTAATTACCAGCATGAATGTAAGCAAGGAAAATAATAAATCGCAGATTTTTGGATTTCTTAGAAGTGGTGGCAACGACAGACGATGAAGGCACACCCGTTGATATAATGAATTTAGATCTTGCAAAGACTTTTGATAATCGAATAGCTGAAATAAGCTGCCGAAATTGGTTGCGATGCAGATGAGGTTGACTGTTTCAAGAATCGATTGAATAAATTTGATTGAATTGATAGAAATTGAAACGCTGGAAATGTCAAGGTCGGAGTAGAAATTAATACTGATGCGAAAAACATTGGTTATATTTAGTAATTTATTTTTGTGCGTATTGGACTTTAAATTATTATGTACGGCTATCTTGGTTTATTGAGGTACTGATTGTATACAGCGCATTGATTGAAACGTATTTTTTGGGAACCATGTCAGTGTCACTAGGGCATTTAGTCCTCCTTTTCAAGCAGCATGTATTTTAAAGATTGAGCCGAAGTTATATTGTATATGCTCTGCTTGAAATAAAATTGCATACATTGCATAATGCGCATGTACCTAGATCTGATAAAATAGAGACTTGAGGGAGGTAGATGGTAGTAGACAACCGACTACGGCTTTCTAAACCTGTGCTGTAGGCTAAGTTAAGGTGAGAAGAAAATGAATGCTGACAGAAAGTCTCGCAGTTCCTGCCGGTGAAGAGCGGAGCGCAGGTGCACGTGTAGAACGCGTTCCTGTATCCGGCCCTGGAGCACGTCCCGCCGTGTTGACAGGGCGAGGACGCGCACAGATCTGTGACATCACGGTAGCACAATATGGTTCAAAACTTTGCTTACTGGTTTCGTTATGTTTAGTCTATTTTATAAAAACACATATTAAAAAAGTTACCCATTACTATAATTTTGAGGTCACGATTCTCTAATGTCACGTTGTGTTTTGTAGTTATAGCTCATGCGTTCAAATAGCCCGCAGTTACAAAATGGATCGTTGAAGTCGAGTTAAAATATCAGAAACTTGAACCTGTACCCTAAATTCATGCCAGCGCTGCACCCGAAAACATTGACATTATAAGTGTCATAAAAGCAACTCAACAAATGAACTGGATAAGTAATATCAATAAAGTAGATGTAACAGTGCAAATTAATTTAACTGATGGGAACAGTAATGTGTGACCTACGTACTCAAACTCGGGCAGAGAGCTGCGGGCTGCTGAGCCTAAAAAACAGAAGCATCGGAACATAAAACGAAACAACAAAGACACGTCACGTGACGTCATTGCACTCACAAACTTTGGTGAACTATCGTTTTACCAATCTGTTTCAGCGAGGGAAAAAATAGTCAAATCTGACCGCAAATAATGTTTCCGATGGTGCAGGACACAACTAGTGTAACATGCTTTTTGTAAATTGTTCAGGAGAGACAAAAAACATATTGTACAATCATCAAAGGCTTTTTGCAGAAACTGATATTGTAATCGGATAAAGAATATTCATTTACAAATTCACATAGGCTATATAATTTATGTAACATTTGTCATAAAATAAATTTTCAATTTAATCTTGAAAATTTAAATTTAAACTTGAAATATTGGTTCTTTGCTATATCAAATGACTTTTCTCGTTTTTGTCCATACAACTATTGTAAGTTTCGATTGTCTGTTAATTTTTCATTATTTGAAGGTTCAACTATTGTCAGTTTCGGTTACAATACTTGATTATTGTAAGACTGTAGACCCGGACTGGAGACCACTTCATCGATCAAATTTTAGCCTATCGTTTATGGAGCGCAACTACAGTATAGTGAGTGACACAGAATAGTCACTCACAAAGTTAGGTTCAATAATAGATCTATCCACTACGAGAGTGGGAAATGAATTTTCTGTCTTTGAACAAATAATAGTTCTGAGGATCATCGACAAAACCTGAGACATCTGCTTAATACGCATACTCCAGCGGATAAACAGTTTCACACGCTGTTATTGCAAGAGTTCAGCTTAGCCCTTACAAAATAGGAGTAGCGTTACGCTTGCTGCTTATCAAACAGGAGTATTGCACTCCTATGCTTCTGAAAAGAGGAGTAGGCCTAGAACCAACGGGCCTACTAAACCATTGTCTATTTTTACGAGAAATGGTACTTCTACCCATTTCTAAATCCGAGTAAAGTAAACGTCGTTCTTGGAGTACTACTCCTACGAAACGTATCCCTGGCTATTGCGTCGCATATAGCAAGGTGCCAGTATTATTAATGTGAGTTGCGCGCAAACAACGTCAGATGAGCGATCCCAGAGGACCCTGCAGGGCGACTGGTGGTTCTCGCTGAGGGGATTGACGTTTCAATCAATTAATATCGGACTACTTTATAGCGTCATAACATGACCCAAGCTATCCCAAGGGCGATTTACAGCCACACATACCCATTCTAGCAATTCAACCTACTGTCATGCACCGTCACATAGGAGCAATTTTATGATGAATAGAATGCTATAAAAGAGTCAAGCTCTCGCAAAAGCACTTGACAATGGATGGGAGCGTTTAAATAGTTCAGCTTTTAGTCTCTCACTGAAGATGTCGAACGAGGGAGCCGACTTAACATGTAGAGGTAAGCTGTTCCAGGCCTCAAGGGCGGCCAGTGAAAATCCACAGTCTCCAAGCTTGAGCCCACTGCAAAAAAGCACGATGTCCTTGCTGTCCATGGAACGAAGGCGTCTCTGCAACGTAATAAAAAAAATCTCTGGGGACGTATCACCCCGTCGTTTAGACGGGCTGTCTCTAGAAGTTAGAGGAGCGGTCCCCAGAGGAACCTGTAGGGCGACTGGTCGTGCTCCCCTAGGAAGAAGTCGTCCACGGCGGCCAGGTACTCGGCGCGACTCAGCTTCCCGTCCCCGTCAGTGTCGATCGCCTTGAACGTCTCTGCCGCCATCTTGGCGTCCAGCCCGTACACGCGGTAATAGATGACAAACTCGTCGGGACCGATGACCCCGTCGTCATTGAGATCAAGGACGTCGAACATGTGCGTGAAGACCTCGACCGTCGTGCTGCGAATCTTCTGCGTGCCCTGCTTGCTGAGCGCTTTTATATGCACGTCGGCCGTGATCGGGCCCTCCTTGGCAAACTCGGACATGTACTCCTCTCAGAACTGCGCGCACAACACCCAGGCTCATCGCAGCGGCGCAGTCCCCTATTAATAGGGATAGGCTTAGTAGGAGTAGTACTCCAAAACAACATTTTTTTACAGTCTACTCGAATTTAGCAATAGGGAGGAGTCGCATTACTCGTAAAAATGGACGCCAGTGGAGTAGGATCGCTCGCTTTTTGGAATCGCGTGGCATAAGTAGTTACGGTTATAAGTTTACAGTTGGCTCTAAAAAGGCAAGAAAAAGAAAAAGCACCGTTACGCAGGGCTTTGAAAATCAAAAATGTAAGCCCAATGTTAAAAAATAACCGACGAATTTTGATACCTCGCCCCTCCGCTAGCTCATGAATGGGCCTACTCCTTTTTTGAAAGGCATGGGAGTAGAACTACTCCTGTTTTAAAAGCAGCAGGAGTAACGCTACTCCTATTTTGTAAGGGCTAAACGGAACTCTGCTTATTGAGCAAAGATATACATGCAGGTCGATGTCGTAGCCTAAAGACATGTAGAGGAACTCCAGCTTAATTGCTGCTTGGTCCTCTTCATCATCATTGATATTTATTGAATCAGCATTCGTTTGACAAGAAAATTTCTTGGCCAGAAGTAGGCCTACAATAATTGCATGAATTAAAAGGATTGTAGCCTACTGTTCCCAAAGGGAAACACTCAAACAACCCTCTCTTGCTACCGCTAAGAGCTATATAATACATCTAATTAAAATTAACTAAATTTTGTTTACTAGATGACTATAATCAGGTCAGATTTTTCCATAAAGTGTTATAATTTAAATCCGAGATAAATATGTGAATATCCAATCACCCGATATTAAATTAATTACAGATAAAGCTTTCAGTGCGCTGATTGGGTGCGATGACTCCAAGACCTCGGATCAATTTTAACATTTTATAGAAAAACCCGACCAAGAAAATAGCGCTATATTAGGCCACAACCTGTGTGGTATACAGGAGCGGATCCAGGGGCGGGGCGATTTTGGATTGAAACCGTAACTTTTTCCATTTCGTGCTGAATTCGTGAGTGGGGCGGGGGCGGGTAGGGTGCTGACAAACAATTATTTTGTTTCGTCTCAAACTCTCATCTATTCATTTTCCCTTTCCTGAACCTCTTGGGAGGGGGGGGATTTACTTCTGAGGCAAGTCTGGATGAGGCGACTTCTTTTCAAACCCACTCCACGGCAATATAAATTCATATTTCTGGGGGAGGGGGCGATCGCCCTTTTCCGCTCCCCAGCAGAGCTCTAGGGGGGGCAGCCATTGCCCCCATCCCCCCCCCCCCCTCTCCCGTGGATCCGCCAGTGGTCGTATATAGTCGTGGACCAACCGTCACGTGTGCAGCGCGCATCTGCTGCTCCTTGGCGGCCGACACTCCGCTGATCTGCGCATAGCGGTCGCAGACGTTCTCAAAGTCCTTCCACGTCACCGCCCCGTCCCTGTCCAGATCGACGCGGTCCACGAGCGTCCTGATCTTGCGCCGCCAGAACTCGCCAAACTCTGGCATCGTGGGACCTCAGGAAAGCGCAGGCTGCGGGTCAAACATATACATGTATAAAACGCGGATCAACTTGCGGCTAGGGTGTGCGAATGAAAGATTAATCACTGGAGTAAATTCCTTTCATGGCTTTGACAGGCACGGTTAATTTTCTTTTAAGAAACTGAAGAATTAATATAAGTCATTTACATCCCATCACACGTTAAATGTAATATATTAATTATAAAATATGCACTATTATTATAAAGATACTAAAGAAATTTGACACTACATGCATCATGGATCAGATTGCACTGCATTGAAAAGATCATTGCATACATTGACCGATATTAAAATATTATTATATGCAATTATAAATTGCACAAATTAAAATAAATTTAAAATGCAAATAAATGCAAATAAAAATTCAAATCAATCTATCCAATTTATATTACTTTCACACTTCAGTTATAAAATAAAAACAACTGCAGATATGTAATAGCCAAAATGCTGTACTACAAAATTCTGTACTGCCATTACAGAATAGTTTCTTCTCGCATCGATCCGGATGCGGGTCATGAAGCCGATGTGCCGGTGATTTGGCCGTATTTAATAATAATAATTAATTAATTAATTATAATAGCCAAAAAAATTAAATTAGAGTAAATTGATTTCTAACATCATATGGACAATTTAGTCTACAGTTAAGCTATGTCGGAGGAACAATTTTAAATGCAGATCATGTTGCTTTCATCTTCACAGCTACATGTCTGTGTACATATGCGAACGGTAATAAATTTTACATGCACAGCGTCTGTATATTTTATTTTGACAGCGGTTTGACATTGCATCGCTTCTGATTTTATCAGTGGTTTTAATCTACGTGACAAAACGTGCTGTCTTTGTACGAGTGCTACACGTGAGCCTGTGGCTGATTGTTTTTAGTCGGTTGATGCGACGTCTGTTTTAATGCCGAGTATGTTTTTATTCTTGCAGATTTACCGTGTAGGCGTGCATTCATTGCGACTGAAGATAAATTAAATTCAATTCAATTGAATTCAAACCTGAAGATGATAGCGGCGTGAAACTCCGTGCAGAATGACGCATCTCTCGACGCGCGTTCCATATATAGGCTCTCGCAATGGGCTTTAACTTCGAGGCTCGACTGTTATTATAGACTAACGACCGGTCGTTAGCTTGCAGATAGTCGTGCCCTGGACGAAGGCGCGACTATATATATCTATCTGCAAGCTAGCAACCGGTCCAACTGCATCCTTGAGCATCACCCGATTACTCTATTGATTAACAATAATTAATTATTAGCCTCATTCGAAACAGCGCGCACAGATGGGGAAGTCAAATCGTCTCATCCAGGAATAAGTTTAGTGGGAGTAGTACTCCAAAAACGACGTTCTTTTTAAACTGTACTCGGATTTAGAAATGGGTAAGAGTGGCATTACTCGTAAAAATAGACGATGGTGGAGTAGGCGTACTCTAGGCCTACTCCTTTTTAAAGGCATAGGAGTGCACTACTCATGTTTTATAAGCAACAGGCGTAGCGTTACTCTTATTTTTAAATGTTAAGCTGAACTCTGGTGCCATCTCGGGACGTTCGGCTCCAATCTGTAGGCCTACATTCACCAATACAAGTATATTTGTAATTCTCGGCCCACATTTGAACATATGTTTGCCAGATTTTCATCAGTCAAATATGGGACACAAAATATTCGACGGGGTTTTATTTTATCATTAGATTAACTACAGGCTACATTAGCCTTATATTACACACTACGCCTAGTAGTTGTGATCAATCAGGATCTCCATCGATCATTCAGGACTAGAATCGCATATTAAAAAAAATAGCTAATTGAAATACGCTATATCAAAGTCTATATGTCTTATAGGAGCGCTACTCCGAGTCAAATATGGTGGGGGTATGGATCTAACTGCGCGAGCAAAGCGAGCGAAAGAAAAATTGCGTCCTCAAATTATTTGTGTCTACAAGTCCGAGTCACACATGTAGGGTTTTTCTAGCAATTCAACAAAGATTTACAGTTTTGTTACATCTTGGTATTAAGATTTAAGCCTTGGCCCAAATAAGGAACAATGGACATCCATTATGCCCTTCATAAAGGACAAGGGACAACTGGAATGAAATATGAGACGTCCCTTAAAATAAGGGACGTCTGGCAACTCTATTTGAACACTTTCTGTGTAGCAGCACGGGTCGGTGCGCAGGTATTTAATTAAGCACGGGCTAAGTGCCACGGACTACAGTGCAGTTGTTTACTAATCATTGAACAAAAATGACTATTTTGATCGAAACAGGTGCACCATTTGGCCTACTAAATTAACTTAGCCTCTATTATGTGGCAGCAAATGCATCAATTTGTTTTTGCTTCTATTAGGCTATTATTACAATTATTCTTTAATTAGTGCATTAAATTCAGGGATCATAATCGTCGTCGTTAACATTAACGCCCTATATAGCGTCATGGGTTAGTCCCAACAACGACGATTATATTAACATTTAATTGTAATACGCGGTTTATACGGAGAGAGAGCCTAATATAATAGCAGGTCATCATCATCATTCATCATTTACGTTTTACGTCCACTAGTCCGTGTCAACACAGGTTGAACGTTTCCCACGATAAGACTCCCCCACAAATCTCGATTTTTGCTATCTCTCTGTTCATGTCTCGCTTCTTCATATCGCTCTCTACCGCCTCCTTCCATGTTTCCTTCCCCCTTCCTCTTCCAACGATCCCTTCCACCTTAATACATCGACGTGCGAATACCAAGTCTTCCTCATTCATGTGTTCCACGTGTCCAAACCACCTCAGTCTCTCTTTCTTCACCATGTCCGTTATACATACTACACCTAACCGTTTTCTCATATCTTCGTTTCTACACTTGTCCTTCAACGACACTCCACACATCCATCTCACCATCGTTCTCTCTATCCTCTGTAATTTATGGAGATCCTTCACCTTCGCTGCTACGAGACAGTAGTAGGCCGTTTTCTCAGTTTTCTCAAAGCGGGTTCCACAATGGAAAAGAAAAATATTGGATTTGGGATTTAAAATCTGCTTTACCAGGTAGAGAGAGCACCCGGATGCTTGTGTGTAGTTGGTCGATGCTGCACTGAACATATCACACATGGACGCGTCCGTTCTGTAGTTGACAGCGAAGCAGCTTCCAGCAAGCGTCTGCACGCACTGATTCTGGCAGTCGGCCGCGGACGTTGCTATTTGCGTGACGGCAGGACGATCCGTCAAGCACTGCGTACTGCCGCCCAGCTGGACTGCGCTGAACGTGACTGTTGACGCGGCGGGCGCCGCGGCGGGCGGTGTCGCGGGTGTTTGCGCGACGGCGCGCGCGCAGAGCAGACACACGACCACGGCTCCGACGTAGAGTCGCATCGTTGCGACCTGCTGCTCGCTGTGGACATTTTTTGGTTTAGGCCTGGGTGTACCGTGTTCAAGGACAGTGTGTGGTGTAGTATGTGACAGTGTGTAGTAGTAACGGCGATTGCAGTCCGGTGCTGTAAAGGGGCCGCGCACAGATCGCTCCCCATTCCTTAGTCGTCTTTTACGACCTGGACCTCTGGGCTGCACGCTAATTCTTATTTCGCCGGCTTGCAGGGGTCTAATTCGCTGTGTACGTAAGTGTGGGCAGAAGAGCATTCATTCAAGTGAGAGCTCAGCAACATTTATGAATTCTTTTCTGACACAAAACTCCTTGCCCGATACATGTACGTATAACAACATTATACTACTACTTATCCGCCCGGAACCCACGAAATTGAGCTCCGTGCTCACCCCGCAACAGTGAGACTGAACTCTCTCCGTGCACGTACATGCAACACTTGACATTACACTTCGTCTCGCCCCTTGTCCATGACGTTAAAGTCTATGCTCACACCGCGTGCCTAGATTAAATTGAAGCCACTTATTCTTGAAGACAGGATTAGCTTGCATAAGACCAATTTATCAATTGTGTTAAGGCGGACGGACGACCGTTGTCATGACAACGATTTCCTTAACTCGGTTTCATGCACGGCTCGCATGAAAGCAAGTTAAGATATTTTACATTGCAATTTTCTTGACATGATTGCATGTACAATTACGTGTAAGATTACATGCAAAATTACATGCTAAATATGCATGGTTGAAAGAAACGCTTAGTCTATCATTTTGGTCTCATGGTTTTTGCGTGCACCCTTTTACATGTGTAAGATTATCTAAAGCAGATGTTAAGAATTTGTACTCATTGGCATATCGAGGGTTCGGCGCTAAAAGGTGCATATCTGCAGCGGCGGTCAAAAAAGATATGGGATTTTGAAGTTTGGACTTGAATTATAAATCATCTTATCTGTGCCAGTTAAAACGGCGAATTACATAGTTTTAATGTGTATAAGAAGAGTTGATATCCATTACGTTGCATTTGAATAACATTTTCTGTGCTTCATAAACAAGCTGTAAACACGGAGAGAGTGTAAATTTTGCTACTTTTGTGAACTCCTAGCTTCCAAATAGACAAAAATCTATGGGTTTCCGCGTGACAGAAATTTCTGGGATTCGGCGTGACAGAAGTTCCTGGATTTCGGCTTGACGTTTTTGGTTTTTGGCGTGAAATTCTTAATCTCAGGAATTTCTGTCACGCCGAAACCCATGAATTTCTGAAAGCCCAGGAATCAACATAATTAAAGTAAAGAAATAATGAAGAAAAGAAAATAGATATGCATTCATCATGCCGTTGCATGTATGTAAATAAAACGTCAATTACAGTAGGCCGACATGTATATTGGCTCATGTCTTGTTTGTCTAACGATGTTTATGCACCTTTAGCACTAGAACGAATTGTATATCTGTATGTTGGTTCATGACCTTCTAGCGGTAGAACCGTTTGCGTAAGTGCCTTTATGCATTTTTAGTTTTAGAGATCATCGCAAACAGCTAAAAATTGACTCTCTTTTTCTCCTTTATATGAAGCTATTATATATGAAGCTATGTAATTTGGCAGTATAGCGTAGTAACTTTGTGCTATGACAGGTCCAAACTGAAAAAATGTGTTTTTATGCAATTTTAGTACTAAACCATCGATATATTACAGCGCTGGGTAAGTCGCGCCTATGATCAGTCACTGTATTTCCAGCGAAAACAAATGGTTTACCCGCCACAAAGTTGTGCTTGTATAAGATGTCAAGAATGATATTAAAACATTTTGATGGAATGCTACATGATATCTATAATTAACAAGACATTAAGAAAACGAGCATTTGCACGCGGATGATAGATACCTAACAGATCGATGAACCCAAAGCGACGTCTCTGAAGCTGAACGCGGGTTGATTCGACGGCTGTGCAGGCGGACGTCTGATCTTCAAACTGAAAACAAGCAACCTGAACGCTGACTGCGCTTTTTATACAAACCCGCCGTGCCGCTAACAACTACACTACAGTGCTCAAATACATCACGCGCTGCGTCAGGAGACATTTGAACAATAGTCCTACCATATGATATGTTTGACAATGAAGGGAATAATCGTTAGGCAATAAACAGAGTTATATTTCCAAAATAATTATATTTTACGAGAAGTTTGACATTGGATGCACGTGTGGTATTGCGTAGCACTTGACAGTAATTAGCCTATATGCACCAGCCTAGGACTGGGGTCATTTTGTTGATGTCGTTTCCTTCTATTGTTTTCTGAATTGTTCTGGGGATTTTATACTAGCATTGGTCGTTGTGGTAG
>JAQIWG010005907.1:0-13931 GCA_034695025.1 Chamaedrilus cognettii | reverse complement strand
AAAAATTGCCAGTCATTCTGAAAAATTTCTTAACAAAATCTCTTTGTGAGTAAATGTCTACACTGGGCTCACGTTCTATTTTTTGACTATTACTCAGAAGGTTTGATATTACTCAGGATTGCTTTTACTTCAACTTTTTTGAGGGGTCTCCAAATTCAATGATGAGACGAAGCAAAGGGCAAAATCACTGATGGGGAAAAGGGCAAGGACAGGTGGGGAATTTGAGAGGGCTGGTGGGGAATTTCCCCACCAATTAACTCATTAAAAAATGCCCTGGTGGAGTACACTTTAAAAATATTGAGATAGATCGTTTTTAAATCAAAAGAATTGCACAGAGCAATTTAAGATCTTTCCAAAAAGTCCAAGATCATAAAAATCGGATGAAATTTGTTTTTTCACTTCAGAAATGCCCAATTGTCAACTTTTCGAATATTGAGCCGTACAAAGCGAGTTGCCATTGCAAATTTTCAGGAGAACATGGAACAACAATCCTCTTCAATCTAATCACATATTTCGCTATTTATATGAAATTAAGACGCTTTGCAAGTTCTAATGTCATCTTAAACTATGTACATTAATTAGGGTGCTAATCGCCATTCGATAGTCAAGTTAATGAAGAAATTTTAACTCAAGTTTAGTTACAAACAGATTACATCACCTAAAACAAGCGTGAAACATAGTCTAGTTGTGACTCGCATATATACTAATATAGCGAGCGTAGTTGAAATATTGTAATTCTAGAATCTAGTCTCACACATCTTTTCATTAAAATTCGGACTATGTATTGCAACGATATACCAATACGCGTTATTTTTCACAGAATACTGAAAATCAAATGCCAGTCCACAAAGCATCCACACTCTGGTTGCAAGATAGAGCGATATGAATTACAGCGCGGAGTCGAAGGACACAATACGGTTCACCGAGATTTGAATCCTAAAATTTAATCCGATTGCGTCAGCAGCGCCAGCCGCTACTGTTACTGATATGTCTTCTCAGCCTTCTCCTGCTGCTGCTGCGACTCCTGCTGCTGCTGCGACTTCTGCTACAAACCGGAACTGATGCTGCACTTGTGCTGCTGCAGCCCTCCTGCTGCAAATGCCGCTGCTGCGAATGCCGCTTGCCACTGTTGCTGCAGATGCATCATTCAGTTATTTCCAATCCAATCAGTCGCTGTTTCCAACTCAAATGCGCATAAAGATGACCTTCTCAACGTAGGCGTCGATAAACTTGGTCACCTTCTTGACAGTCACGTCGCTCGCCTTGCAGCCTTGAGCCTTTCACATACACGTCGAATAACTCATGTACAGAAACAACCACAACCATGGTTTAGCTTAGCAGGCATTGTACGCTAAGGAAATGACTTCTGGCAACTTGTACTTCAAATTTTAAAACAACAGGCATAGAACAGGCGTAGACGAAGGTGTTAAAATTGAATTTTGTGGCGTAGCCTACGCAATTTTTGAGCGCTTGGGAATAGCGTTAGGGTTATTTTACAAGCAGCGTGCGACTACTCCTATTTTATCAGGACCAAACTGAACTCTGATTCCGTAAAGTAAAAACATAAACTGATCATGTTATCTGTGCGGCAATGCATAATAATATAATTCTTAAGGAGGTGTAAAGAAGAACTCATTACACTATGGTGATGAACAAAGCAATAAATTTAATATATTGCAGTGCACCAGAAGGGACAACTGACCAGATCGATGTGCTCAATTGATGTGCCCAAGTTGAATATTTTGCAAACCAAGAGAGTAAAAAAAAGCAGGCACTGTCAGCAGACCTTACAGATGGCCTTCTTCATGATGAGTTTGTGTTCCTGGGCGGTGATCCGTGCGTTGTGGTAGTGGGACTTGAGCGCGTTCCTCGCCAGACTTATTACCTGTTCTTGCAGCACCTTTGCGTCAACCTGAGCACCGATACACACACACACACGATAAACATGATCATCTAAGTATAGCCAATGTTAGGGTTGACCTCAACTAAACACGATCCTCAACTAAACATGATCCTCAACGACATATGATCCTCAACCAAATATGATTTCAACCCAAATATGATCCTCAACCAAATATGATCCTCAACCAAATATGATCCTCAACAAAACATGATCCTCAACCAACTAAATATGATCTTTAGCTAAACATGATTCTCAACTAAACATTATCCTCAACAAAACATGATTCTCAACTAAATATAATTCTCCACTAATCATGATCTTCAACTAAACAAGATCCTCAACTAATACGTTCCTCAGCTAAATATGATCTTCAGCCCAAATATGATCCTCAACCAAATATGATCCTCAACCAAATATGATCCTCAACCAACTAAATATGATCTTTAGCTAAACATGATTCTCAACTAAACATTATCCTCAACTAAACAAGATCCTCAACAAAACATGATCCTCAACTAAATATGATCCTCCACTAAACATGATCCTCAACTAAACAGGATCCTCAACTAATACGATCCTCAGCTAAATATGATCCTCAACTAAATATGATCCTTAACCAGGGATTGATCTGCCAATTGCCCAAACAATTTTTTTTGAGCAGTTGGCAATTCTATTTTTACTTTGGCAAAAGCCCTTGGCAAATGTTTTATTCATCCTTCGTTCTTATACGCTCTAAAACTGACAACATGGTGAAGAAAAGAGCAATAAATTAATAATATTCAAGTACACTCAAAGGGAACATATGACAATGTGTAACAAATCTGGCAAAAAAATGTAAGGCCTGGCGAAATAAAAAGACGTTTGATGAACGTTTGGCGAATTTTTTTCAAGACCCAGATCAGGCTTAATCCTCATAAAACGAGCGTAACATTACGCCTGCTTCTTCTCAAACAGGAGTAACGCAACCGCTCAGCTATTACAAACAGCGTAGGCCTACGCCTCCATGATCGATATTCGCGTGGCCTTCTGGTATAAAATTGTGCGTATAACTTGGAAAAACGATTTTCAGGCATTCTACACCTGAACCTAACCCTAAACATAACTACATCACAAAATGATTAAAATAAAATACAATTAGCGCGGAGTAAATACAGCAAAGCAAGTCACGGAAATATTCTAATATTCCTGACATAGGCTATTACGGGGTGTAGCCCATACGTTAAGGCACAAAAAAGAGGCATCTAGGCTCTTCTAGAATCTACATCATCATCTACAATATAAAACCTGTGCCATGGCAGTTCATATTGCTGAAAGATTGTTAAAAGTGCGGCAAAGTAATGAATGAAAAACAACAAAGGAATAAAGATACAACTAGACTAGATAGTAGCGCACAGCTTGAACTACAATCTCCGAATAAATTTGCTACCAGGCCGCGTGACACACCCCCACATACATCGAGCCAAACGTAGAGTCAATTTATTCAATTTTCAATGCAAAAAGAAACTGCCACATAAAAAATTGATCAAACCTTTTCCATCGCATCTTCCATTTCAACCTTCACGATCACTCCGGGCGCCAGATTTTTTCCCGCGCAGGCCGGCTCTCCGGAAGCATCCCTGTCCACAGCCGTCGGCTTCTTGCTCGACTGAGCCGCGTCGGTTGCAGCCGACGCACCCTTGCCAAGGGGAATGTCCGGTGGTTCGATGAACTGGTCCCCCGGCGATATATCCATGTCGTTATCGTCTTGAATCTGATTGGTCGAGGACGGCTCATGGCCCCCACTGACCTCCACCAGCTCAGACTAAACGCGCTCACGCAAAATACAGCAAATTAAAAATAGCAAAAACCAACTATTTAAATGTTTCGCAGAAAAATGGGTCTCAAAATCGTTGGGTATTTTCTTTCCTCACTCTTAAAAAATAATTTATTGAAAACATTTTTTAGACGGCCTTAATCTTTGGCTCAACGTACCTTTCAGCGAAACTTTCTAAACATTCTGATGTAACATCATGAATAAACATTAAATCAACCCGCAACTAGAACAAAACGTTGAGTGACAACTGGTTGTAGAATATTACATAGATTAGCAATCATGCTAAAACGCATAACATTTATTATTTAAAGCAAAATAATATTTGATACAAGCAAGAGATGATATAGTTCTGCTTTCTTTAATGTATTTCTCTCAAGCCACACCTTGATGACGATGTGAAAATTGCTTGTGCATATGGAGATGAGTGACTCACCTGCATGGTGATGAGTAGTATGTCACCTGTATGGAGATTAGTAGTATGTCACCTGTATGGAGATGAGTACGGCGAGCAGTTCGATCTCCTCTGACATCTTCCTCACAACTTCCTGCTGCCCGGCGACCCTCCGACCTTTCTCCTGCACCTCCGCCACCGTCTGGCTGATAGCCGCGAGCTCAGCTTGGCTCATCGGCCACGCGGCACGCCCCTCTGCGCGGTTCAGCACTGCCTTCAGCGACCCCGGGGACGACCTCGCGCCGGCCAATGGCGTCGCGGCTTCGCTCAACCTCGATCCGGCTCGATTGGGCGGCACGGCGGGAGGAGGCGTGGCCTCCCTGGACGGGGTTTTGATTTTAATTGGTCGTCGTTCATCCAAGTCAATGACGATGGGGTTTTCCGTGCTATTGTCATTCACGCCGCTCGAAGTTTCCACGGATGCCATTCTCCGATCGATGTCCTTGTTGCCATGCCAATCGCGTGACGATTCCCTTGTCAAAGCTGCAGAAGCTGCAACTGTTGCGCTATTCGACTTCGACTCCGCATTCGTGTCCAAATTTGCATTTGATGCCAAATACGTGGCCGCCGCCAAATTTGCTGCCGCCGCCGAATTCACCACAGACGTGACGGCCGGGTAATTCCCAATCTTCGTTCGTTCGTCTATGTCATTGAATGCCGTGGAGGTTGTGACCCCTTGGGGGGCACCTAGCCCCCTGAGATAAGAGGCACCAACCCCCCTCAGATGTGGGGCACTCACCCCCCCCAGGCGACCAATGTACTCCTGGAGGTACACCCAGGGCTGGGGCGTGCGACTTGCCTGTAGAACTGCGTCGACGAGGGCTCCGTTGAATCCCGCCGGGCCCCCGCCTCCCTGCCCCGGGGCCGAGCGAGCCAGTGTAGACGCCAGATTGACAAGCATTGGGGCAAAATTAGCCTGGAGGGATGGCGGCGTGGAATAACTCAGGGGGTTAACCGCTCCTGGGGGGGCATGCCCAAACACCCACGGCTGCTGAGGAGGGGGGGGCTGACTCCACGGCCCAGTGGCGCCAATTATGGGCTGTTGGGGGGGCCAGATCGGGGGTTGGTTGCCCACCCCGCCGGGCCAGAACCGCATCTGCTGCTGCGGGGGAAAAACCGCACCGTTGGCAATAACGGGGTTCGACTGCTGGTGAGGCCAGACGGCAACGGAGACCGCCGGAGCAAAATGATGTGACTGCATGAGTGTTTGTTGTGGATTGAACGTTTGCGCGACAGAACTGGGAGCCTGCTGGGGGCTGAAGAGTTGCGCGATAGAAGTAGCACCCTGTTGGCGATTGGAGGATTGCGAAGCAGAAGTAGAAGCTTGTTGGAGGTTGAAGGGCTGCGGGACAGTGCCCCCCCCGGTGGCTATCAGATTGCGAGACCTATCCGTTGGGGGATGGTCCTTGGGGCGGCCCCACGCGGGGATAATCCCTCGATTTTCGCTGATGATCGTCGGTATACGACGCCTCCCGACCATGCCCCCACCAGCCGGGATCGGCGGCGGACCACCTCCCGCCGGCGCACCGCTTCCCGCATTCGTCCTCAAATCGGCGTCCGCCACCGTCACTCCGCCCGATGTGGTGGAGTCGACTTCATCAGCGAGCGGCATGCTGCTGCTGCACGCTGCTGATTTAGTGGGTGCAGCAGCAGCAGCAGCGGCGGCGGAGGCAGCAGCGGCAGAGAGGCTGGAGCCGGAGAGCTGCGCGCAGATCTGCTGAAACTTGGCCTGGATGTCGGCCGTCATGGTGTGGTGGTGGCCGTGCTGTAGCATCTCCTGAAACACTTCTGTCAGCTGGCGAATGGCGGTCAGCAGCAGAGCTGATTCGTCGGCGGGCGGCTGCGTAGCCGCCCCTAGCCTGTAGTCAATTACAAGGAAACATTCAGACTGTGCTTTTTTATTTTCACAGTTCACAATCCAATGTAAATAAAAATAAAAATCCAATAAGTACGGTACTCAAAACTTCCTCAGCCTATAGTATCGGTACTCTCAGCCTATAGTATCAGTACTCTCAGCCTATAGTATCAGTACTCTCAGCCTATAGTATCGGTACTCTTAGCCTATAGTATCGGTACTCTCAGCCTATACTATCGGTACTCTCAGCCTATAGTATCAACAAATGCTGCGTCATAACAGCTTCAATTCAACGACTAATCTAATCGATGACCTCAACATCGCATCAAATAATAAAGCGAACGACACAGATCAAAGACTTACTGCAGCGACACATTTCGGTTCACAACGACATCTTCGGATATCAAAATAGACATTAAACTCACTAATATTATCACCACCATCTTGGAACAGAGATTACCTTGGCATCTGAGACGGTAAATGTTCGGTCCAATCCTCATTATTCCTGACACCGCCTTCACCGGGTGAGCCAGATCGGTCTCTATCCCCGGGGGCAGCGCCCCCTCTCTCCCCCCCACCCCTGCCGGCCGCATTCATCCAATAAGTTCCTCCTACCATCCCCCTGCCTGACTCTCTATCTGCCAAATTACCCCCCTTGTCCGCGACGTCCCAACGAGCCCCTTCTAATCCTGAATCGCCCTCCGACTGCCCGACACGTGCCCATCTTGCGCCCCCCCCTGGGGTGGGTGCCGGAGGTGGTTGTTGCACCCTCAAATTTTCCCGATTTGCCCCACCCCCGTCGCGCTTCTCCCCATGCAGTGACTCCGGGCCGCCCCACCCAAACCCCCTCCAGTCGCCCCCCCCGCCTCCCCCCCTCCAATCCCTCCCCCTCGCTCCCTCTCCCCCCCCCTGCTGAATCCTCCATCCGTTTCGGCGAGCCGACGCAGAAGCTCGGCTCGAGCCGATTCGACGTCAATTGGCCCGAGAAGGGTCTGGCTCGCCTTGGGGGGCGGCGGCAGCGGATTAGCCAACCGGCTCAGCAGCTGACGCCGGCGCTCGGCTTCTTCCTGCTTGAGCCGGTTCAGGCTCACCGAGTACTCGATTGCGCCACGTTTCTTGGGTATGACAAACCCAGAGTTGGAGGACGCTTGGTCACTTAATCGCTTGTTCCCCGCACCTTTCCTGGCGTTCTCGTCTTCTTTTTTCTTCTTTGCCGTAGCGGCCAGAAGAGCCAGAACGTCGGTCAAGTCGCCGACTCGCCGGTTGCTCTCCACGCGGCTTTTGAGCGCGCTCGTGCGATCAACCGCGACGTCCGGCTTTTTCGCAGCCGGCTCGCCCGATTTTTCTGACAACAACGGTTTTTCCGTCGAAGCAGCATCTTCGGTCGACGTGGGTTTTTCTGACGACACCGGGGCACTGGGTTTATCCGATGCAGAGGCTTTTCTATGCGTTGACCCGGCTGCAGCCTTTGCGGGGTCGGCTCTGAGAATGTCAGCGGATTGGAAAACATCGTCGGGGGCTTCCTGCTTTATCGCCTTCAGGATCTTTGGTTTCTTTGACGACACATCGTCATCGGAATCCGAATCTATGACGTTCCTTCGTCTCTGTAAATATCACAAACCATCACTGATAAAAATTTTAGAGCAAAAAATTATTTTGAATTACAAGGGGATGAGATAGAAAATACAAGAAAGATAGCAAGGTCAAAATTAGTTTTGCTAATTTATTTGTTATGATTTCGAGTAACTGTGCGGTAATTCAAGCATATAATTTAAACGTATACTTTAGTAGCAGCATTGGAAATGACTACTTCTCGTGAATCAATATAAATTTGTGAATTAAAAAGTTTTATTTCTCAAAGGACTAGAACATTGGAATAACAATAAAGTTAAAAATTTGCATAGAGTTCAGTTTCAATCAAAAGAAAGCCCTTAAGACAGCAATCGACCTTCAAAAAACCTTAGGACAGCACTGAATTAAATGAGGATCAAAGCAATTTCATACAAATTTTCAATTTAGCTCAAATTCAAGAAAAATCTAAATTCAAAATTTCCTTGTAATATAACGTCTCACACAACCAGAATGTCAATAACTAGCAATGCACTAGGTTTCACTGATCAATCTTTATCCATTTATTTTGCTGATTGTTGCTGGCGTTTCGATATGCCTCCAAAACCGTGTTTCCTTTACAATGGGTAGGTGTAACAAATGACGGATACCACATCAACTACCATTACTTATGATCTCACCTTTCTGTCTTTATCGTTAGAACCATGATGCCCATGAGTCAAAAGATTGTCTGATCTGGACTTGATCGCCTTATCATGCTCTGTAATAAAAGTTGACATTAAATGCGGTTTAACCAGTCAATTTACGATAAAATATGACACGTGTATTAAAATTAACTGTCAATTGTTGACGTAAATATATCTTTAAAAAAGGACCAATTGGAACCATTAGATAGAATTTTTCATCAACAATTACGCAAAGAGCGATAATTTAGCTCAGTTAGCACTTCATCTTGAAAACAAATGTAATAAATAAATTTATTTTCAGTCCAATTCATTGACACATTTGAAACAAACTGACCCAGTTCACTGTAGGTTCAGCAATGTGTTATTTTGCAGGTTCGCTGTTCATAAATAAAATAATCATAATCTTCCAGGAATCAAAAAAAAACTGTTACGAGTCAAAAAAAAAAGTACGAAGCGCTGAAACAGTTTGTGGTAGATTTACTTTCAAGGTTGGCTTTTGTCAGTTTGTCGACTCGTCGGTACTTTCTGCATTGTCTAATGACAAACTGTTCCACCTTATCCCGACTGAAAGCAAAAATGGCAGCAATATTAACGCAAGAAATATCTGGTATCAATAAACTCTATAAATGCTAATACTAACAACAACATGAGTCTAGCTATAAAGTGTAAATCCATGTTACACATCAATCATAACATGTTTTCATTTCGAGGTATCAACCGCATCTAGGGTGCTTTCACATTTAAATTCGCTTAAATTCGCTTATCTAAAATTTAAATTTAAAAATACACTTTTCACTTATAATTTATAACTTCAAATTCCACATTTTAATGAATATTAATTATTTCAAAATACACTGTTCAATGAAAGTTTCTAATTTCAAAATACACTTCTGAATCTAAATTTCTAATTATAGTCCAAACTACTAAAAACAAACAAACTAATACACATCACAAGCGCCGTACCCTGCCAAGCTGATGTCCCCCTTCATTACGTGTCTCAACAGCCTGACGATGTGCCGCGGCAACCGTTCAATCACAACCCTCGGCTGCAACCGCCCCGACCCAGATTCCCCTTCCTCAGCCAATCGACTCATCGGCGGCGTCACCGGCTCGGCTTTCACCGAAACCAACGACTCAGCCGACGTCCGACGACCGTAATCCGGCTCCTGTGAATCAACAGGAAGCGCTCCCTTCTCGGCTAAATCAGCTTCTGCTAACTTTCCCTTCTCGGCTAAATCAGCTTCTGCTAACTTTCGCTTCTTGGCTAAATCTGCTTCTGGCCCTTCCACTTCGCTCGACTCAAGCATTGCTTTATACGCATTGAGTTTCTCGGAAACGAGCGCGGCAAATATTCCCTCGGAGGATTGAGCCGCCGCAGCCGTGGGAGTCCCGGCATGGTCTTTTCGACTTGTCGATTCGACGCATTTCGATGAGGTGGCGATGCTTTCGCGAATACCGTCTATTGTTTTCTTAACCCTGTCGAAAATTCCATCAGAGAAATTCGCTTTTTTTTCGTTCGTTTTATCAGATTCCCTATTGGATAAATGTGATGATGCGTGCTTGAAGCTAGAATCGATCTTTTTCAATAATGAATCCTTCGATGTTGATGATGCTTTCGTAGTTTCTGAACTTTCAATTTTATCCTTGCAAGACTCTGCTGTTGTTCTGTCCTTGAAACCTTCTCTCGTTGAATTCAATGGCTTTCTTTTTTTTTCTTTTTCCACGCATGACTTCAAAGCATTTACATCTTTTGTTTTTGCTCGATCGGATTTTGACTTTGACCTTTCCTCTGCCATTTCTTGATCAGAACCGGATGCCTCGACATCACTGTGCTTCTTTTTCGTCTTTGATTCTGATACCTTAGCCTCCTTGAATTTATTTTTATCAGAATCAGTCATTTTTTTCGTTTCCTTGGGAAGATCTGCACGGCGTTCCTTGACCTTGTCATTATTCAAAAAAGAAACAGCTTTTCTATCTCCTTCTTCGTCTATACTAGTATCAGATTTATCATCGTCGGAATCGCACACTGGCCTTGACCTCACTCGACCTCTACCCATCGCTTGTTTTTCCTTATCAACAGTGTGCGACAGTTTGCTTTCCTTACTTGCCCCAGCCTTGTCGCAATTCGACACAAACGTGGAATTCTTTGAACCGCCCATCGCTGCGGCGAATTTGTCATGACTAGTTCTCTGACCACCCGACGCGCTTGAATTCTTCTTCCTAGTGATCTCCTGACTGGCCCTTCTCACTTCCCTCATCATCCTCTCCACCTTCAGCTCCCGCCACACCGCAGCCACATACCCCTCGTACGAGTCAAACCGCTCAGGATCAAGCTCACTCGAAAATTCCTCATTGAAGTCGTCGTCATCCGACGACTCGTTTGCCCTCAAGAACTTTCTGCGACACCGGTATTTCTCCACCAAGTAGGCGCAGTCGAAGAGTTTTACATACGAACGTCCGCCTAGCTTAGGATCGTACTTCACATCCTCCTCCACCTCCTGCGACTTGCTAGGCTTTCGCTCAGAACCCTTAGAAGCGTGCTTTGGTTTTTTATCGGAGGAAGCGTGCTTTTGTTTTTTGTCGAATGTCTCGAATCCCCTCCTGACGGTCGACGCCTTTGATTCCGTGCCACTCCGCGCAGACCTCCATTCGGTCACTCCCTTCTCGACCTTCACGATGCTCAGATCAATGGGGATTGCTATGCTGTTCAGAACGACTCTCAAATCTGTCCGTATCCCGCCAATCTTGTCTCGCTTCTTCTCCGAGATGGTACCTGAATCAATTTTTTGTCCTTCGAGGACGCTCGCTCCGTGTCGTACACCATCAGTGTGGATCTTCTTCAATTCACTATCCGAGTCCCGCTTGTCGTCCTCATCGCCTCTGCTATACGACGCAACAACTGTGCTTGTATTTCTATCTCCTGCGCTCCCTCTATGCTTATCCGCCTGACTTGAATCAACCTCTTTCCTCCCACTGATATGACTAGACTTCATTTTCTTCCTTTTGCTTAACTCCCCGCATTCCACTCCCACATCCTCTATCGCATGATCTGATTGCCCACCCTTGCATCCATCAATCCCATCGCTCCCCTGATCCTGACTTGACCACGGATCGGTTGATCTGCCTTGCTTATCCTCGACGCCATCATCTCTGAAGCCCGCGTCAAAGTCCCCAATCTGGGCGGCGATGTCCGGGTCCAAGCTAAGGCTCTCATTTGCGTCGAATTTAGTGGCGGCGCCGCCTGAGGCTCCATTAGCATCGCGGTCCTCCTCCTCCGTTAGATCCACCAAGTCCACCGCTTCCTCTTCTTCTATCAAAGTCACCGATTCCTCTGACGGTCGCCGCTGTCGATGACCACCATCTTTGATCTCGATCGGCTGATTTGAGGTGATTTCCTCATCGTCATTTGTTTTACGTGGCTGAAGGTCGTCGGGACTGGCAAGGCAAACGACACCGTGAGAACTTGAAGAGTTCATGTTGATAGGCATTGTGTGAACATTGCTGTCAATACCAGGTGCAGTGTGAAGGTCACCATCAACAACAGGTGTATTGTGAATGTCCCCGTTACTAGCAGACGCAGCGTGCATGTCCCGATCAATAGCGCGTGTAGTACGACCAGATTCAGATCGATCTATGTCATCCGGACACGCTGCACAAGCCTCCTCCTCCTCCTTCCCCTTATTGTCTGCCCCCACCTCCATATTCTCTTCCTCCTCCTCAACCTCCGACTGTGTCCCAAGGAGATCCGTCAGTCCGCTCAGGTCCGGGAGGCTCGTATCGACAGGAATCCTGAGTAGTCTCTCCTCCCAAGCAGCCGTCACTGGTGTATTAACACCCGCCGGCTCCATGCCAATGCCGCCATACGCCTCAGCGTCGGTAGACTCAGCATCGGCCACTGGCGCAACGAGACTTTCTGTTAGCTGCGGTGGTTCGATGATGTCTTCTCGAATTTGCACTGGGAAACTAACGACTTCCTGAACACGATATGATGAGCTTTGATGGCTGGACACTGGTGAGCTTGTTTCTTGTTCAATGCCTGATGACGAACTGATATCCATCCAAATACGCGCAGGTAAACCGATCCCTTGTCGTATGTCCACCACTGAGTGCATGTCCTGGCTTCGTTCATTGGCGTTAGCCGCAGAAGCACCATCCTCAGAGCTGCGAACTTCATTCTGAATACCAGATAAATCGTTGTCAGATTGACGCAAGCCAGAGCTAGGGACAAGCGTGTGAGCGACCACACGCGGCGCAACATCGTCACGTACTGCGGATGATGAAACGTAACAACACGGCAGCACATCAGGCAGCTTAGGGCCCAGCGCCTTTTCTGATGTCGTCGGTTTCAATGCACGCTCAGACTTGGGCTTTGAGCTGAATTTAACACCAGGTCTCGACCTGGAATTCGGCCTAATTTCACTCGTCGATTCAGAACCCGCATTAGATTCCGCAATAGGCGGTTTAGAGCTCGTGTTTGACGCCGCATCAGCTGAACTTGGTTTAAAACTTATTGGTAAAGGCAAAGGCTTGGATTGCAGTCCATTAAGCCCCAGATACGAACCTGCTTCAGATCTTGATTTAGGCTGCAATTCGGATGATGTCGATTCAGATTCAACATCTGTGTATTTCGCATTAAACACCGCTTTACTAGTGAGTTTTGATCCCGATTTAGCTAATCTTGGTTTAGAACTCGACTTGCAGGCTTTAGGATCACATGCTGCAACAGCCTTAAAACTTGGCCCAGACTTAGAAACAGATTCATCGCTAGAACCAATCGATATAGTTTTTGAACCTGATATCTTCATATATCCAGGGACTAAATAAACGGATCGCGTATCATTTCCGTCCACATTCACTCCCCCTTCGCCAGCGCCAGATTTTTCCCCTCGGCCTTCACGCGACGCGTCTTCAACGTCGGGAAAATCCTCGAGAACGGCGGAAAGATCCTCCAAACTGACATCCGACACAGCGAGGTCGTAACCTTTGACCTCTTCCCCCCCCTGGATCAAAGGCTGTGACCGGCACGATAGGAATGTGACAGAGGAGGAACGGCATGAAAGCTTTTCATCAACCGGATCCGACTCGTTTTTCTCATTTACCGTTGAAATAGCGTTTTTAATCGGAATTTCTATTTTGTTCAAAATGTTTTCTTCACATAAAATATCCATTGCAGTCTCAGCTTCTCTTTCAGTCAGGATTTTTATGAGAGTGGATGCCACGCAAGCTTTGCTGTCGATTAATTCATCAAAATCATCTGTCGGTTCTTCTATATCATCGACGCTTAGTTTGACGGATTCAGAGATTCCCTCGAGCAAACCGTTGGCCCCCCCTGACAAGTGTCTCGATCTGGATTCGTCAACCGCTAACATCGAAACTGCCGGGCAACACTCTGCCATTGTAGCGGGATTTGAAATCTTTATCGCGGCAGCAGGAATCGTTGACTCTACAGAGTCTGAATTGTCAGACGGATCAGTGACCACAGCAGTATGGCTTGTCGAAGAAGTGTTAACTCGGCTTGCTTTGCTGATACAAGAAGGGTCCTGGCCTGATTTTGATGCGCCCAGGGGGGCGGCCGACTTGTTGAGCACACTGATCTCCGACATGGTCTGATTGACCATCTGACTCATTTCGTCCATTAGGCAGTCGTTGTTCGG
>JAQIWG010005906.1:0-13932 GCA_034695025.1 Chamaedrilus cognettii | reverse complement strand
TGCGCACACCATCTGGAATTCTCTTCCTCTCCCGCTCCGCACCTGTTCTGCCCTGCCGTTGTTTCTTTGTGAATTAAAAACACATCTTTTCGTCCATCATAGATTTCCTTCATTCTCCGATGGACACATAGACAATCGACCCAGCTATCATACACTTTTTCTCCCACCCCTTCGTTATGAATTTTCTCCAATTATACATTGATGGTTTCCCACGGCTAAGGGAGGTCCCCGATGATGTCATTATACGCCGAAACGGACTCTAAGTCCATAATTGTTATTATTAAAAAGAAATTATTAATTATTTTTTTAACATTTTTGAATTATTGACGAGAGGCGCATGGTTAAGCAAAATTTGGGCTATAGCATACTGTGCGATATTAAGACTGTCATAGTGTGCCTGTTATTATCATTTTTTATTTATTTATTCTACTACCTAGAACACACTTCCTAGTAACCTCTGACCCGAATTGGGTAAACACCCCCTGCTGACCCTTGACCTCTACCAAATATACTTTGACTGATTTGATAATATTGAGATTAATGTCTCATTTTGATTAATGATTTCTTGTGAAGAGATTATTTCTTTTCCTTTTTTGTTCATTTAGTACTATATTTTGGGTAGGATAAGGCGGTGAATAACTTTTTTTAGTGAAGTGAATTCGCTTTCGATCGAAGCAAATCAGTCTGGATTATCTTGGACTCTTTTGCTTTTACCCTAATTCCCAGGGGCCTCATTTACGTACACTGATATCGTCCTAAGATTCTTTTAAGACAATCCTAAGACTAAGATTATCATAAGATCGCTTTCTGAATGAGGCCCCTGGTCATTCTGTAATTCCTAATTTCCACTCAAGTTGTGTATATGAGGCTGAATTGTCAGCATAAATATTTCTATGCCTTTATGTGCAGATACTAGCCACGCCCACTGCCCCGCCCCCTGTACGTTTAGATACTAGCCCGGCCCCCGCCCTGCGCCCTGTACGTTCAGATACTAGCCACGTCCCCCGCCCCCTGTACGTTCAGATACTAGACACGCCCCCCGACCTGACCCCTGTATGTTCAGATGCTAGCCACGCCCATCGCCCCGCTCCCTGTATGTTCTGATACTAACCACGCCCCCGCCCTCTGTACGTTCAGATACTAGACACGCCCCCCGCCTCGCCCCTTGTGCGTTCAGATACTGGACACGTCTGACGTGCCGGCCGGAGCGATCAACGTTGTGACGAGGGCCAGAGAGCACTTGGCGCGCTATCTCGCAGAGCACCAGGACGTACAGGTATTTAGTGTTTATTTAGATTTGATTTGTTTATCTAGTTTTTAACACGTGGCGCATTGTCTCGCAGAGCATCAGGGCGTCAAGGTCTTTGCTTACTTACTTTTAGTCGACCGAGAAGCGAGGCGCTGTGGTTTAGCGGTTAATGCGTCAGACAACGAGTCTAGAGGACCTGGATTTGAGTCTCGGCAACTATGAAGCTATGCGTTACAGGCCCTTCAGCAAGGCTGTTAAACACACAAGTGTCGCTGGCTGCTTTCTTGCCCTGCAGATAAGACGCCAATAGGTAGGGTTAGTGTTTCGTTCGCCCTTTGGTAACCAAAATAATTTCTCTCTTTGAATGGCAATAGCTTCAACCTTACTTGTTTATAGCAGCATTGTGTGCCTCTGTGTATAGTCATTTGATTTGTTATCACGCTATTGTTTGTGTGTGGGTGCGCAGGCAGTCTGGTACCACGGCTCTGCCCACGGCTCCCTATTGGTCGAACACGCGTCGGCCGATAGCCTCAAGCGCACGTGGGTGAACTACGGGCTCGCGCGTGATTGGCTGGACGAGCAACAGGGTCAGGGCGAGGAGTTTCAGTGTCACGTGACGCAGGTAAAGAATGTCTGGATACCGATGGGCGACGTGTACGCCAACTGACCAATGGCAGCACAGCAGCGAGCTGATTGGTCGAGATATACGAGACAAATTGAACATGTCTACTGACCATTGGCAGCATGGCAGGAAGCTGATTGGACAGCCTGGGACAAATGAAACATGCAAACTAACCAATGGCAACGCAGCAGGTCGCTGATTGGTCGAAATATAGAACAAATGGAATATATCGACTGACCAATGGCAGCTCAGCAGGAAGCTGATGGAATTAATGAAATATGGTGACTGACGAATGTAGGCAAAACAAACTGCTGATTGGCTGAAGCAATGTGAAAGCGACACAATGCCAACTCAGAAAGAAGCAGATAATTAATTGCCTGAAATTTTTTCAACTAAGATTTTTCACAAATCCTCTTTTTAACCCTCCCGAGTCCTGACCCTTGGTAGTGGGTATAAAAGTGTCGTGCCATTCTTGACATTTTTTCCGGCCCTTCTTAGCAATTCATCCGAGACATTTACATGGTAGACCATAGCGTGACCATTAATTCGTAATGGGGGGGGGGAAGGGGAGGGGTGCTGACAGAAATTTTCCAAGCTGTTCTCGACAGTCACTATCCATTTTTCCTTATATAATTCACATATCAGACCAGGCAACGGGAGACAACAACTTTCATTTCATCAGAGCAGGGGGGACAAAGGCTTAATCTTCACGCAGAGCAGGAGGGCAAGCCCATAAGCCAATAGTAACTTTTTTGGGAGCAGGGGGGGCAGACTCCAGCAGAGGAGACATTGCCCCCCCACGCTACGCCCCTGCAGAAAAGTCAACTTTAAAGGGAACGAATATATGTTAAATTCCAATTTGCAAATGTTAGTAAGCAATTCTAAATAGACGTCCGTGTATATTCTTTGTTCACAATTACTGTTACAAGTTACACAACCCATATTCCAATACACAACGTTCTCAATCTTTATCGCAATTTTTTAAACAGTAGTCGCGCGATGTAATATTGACATTGCAAACTGTTGACAACTATTTGCTGGAACTAAAACGTAATCAAGTGTAAAAATTTGATGTGTAAATTGTTTGATGTGGCTTGGCATATAGATATATAGTTCCCATACTCAATATCCACAGAACTATGCTTAGGGCTGGTTTCACCAATACCAATTAAATGGTGGTTCAGGATTTAGCCTAAGCAAAATGCTGGGTTAATTCCTCAATCGCCATTAAATCCGTGTTGGAGAAACCAGCCCTTCAAGTTGAAACGTGAAAGGTATCATTCAAAAGTTGATGATTAAGTAACAGATGTAGAACTCGATAACAATTGATTTTAACGGCCAGCAATCCTCCGTCGTTTCTTTAATCAAAAGTTTCAACCATTATCCCTAACTTTGATCTTTATACCGCGTACAACGTTACATTGCTCATCATGTATCGTTTTATCGTGTTGCCATCAACTGTTTTATCGTGGTGCCATTTACCGCGTGTTGCCATGTTACCATCAGCCGTTCACCGCTTTTGCATCTTTATCACTTTGCATGTCCCCATTTACCATGCATGCTACCATCAACCGTTTTACTATCTCTTTCTTTACCTCGTTATCATTTATCAATTTACAGCATGTTGCGATGTTGGCAGCATGATCAGGGATTTGTCCAACACCCCCCCCCCAGCCACATACTACTGATTCCCCCAACAACCCCCTGTTCCCCCAGTTTTTGATCTAGACCCTACCAAAAATGAGCACATTCCCCCTCATGGGGGTGTAGTGGAGCTGAAGGAAATGCTGGAACCTCCCCATTTATAGTGCATTTCCTGACGAAAATTATCCGTCGCCGCCTTCCCCTGGTCGTGCGTTCAGGATTGGAATGAAAACGAGGATTGATTTTTGTCGGATTTCTATAGGCTTTTAGTGCAAGACAAAAGACAACACCCGTCCTGCAACTTCTTACATGGGAGTGTAAGAAGTTGCAGCGGGTGTACTATAGGGCCGTTCACATTATTATATAGCGCTTGAGGGTGGGTTGGTAAGTAGGAATTTTGATATATCCCGTTATAAGGGGTGGGTGGGTATTGGACAAAAAATGTGATATATTATTTGCTCAAAAATAATATGATTGAAATTTGTCTAAAAACTGTCGCATGGAAAAAGAAATTGGTGAAAATTTGTATTTTTTGAAATTTGTAGAATATCTGCGGTGAGTTCTTCAGTTAGTTGTTATATAAAATTGTGGTGGTGGTCTGGCCCGGCGTTATACTGCGCTATAAGGGGCGGATGGGGTAAAAAATGACATTTTTGGCATTTCATAATATGTGAACGACCCCCTAGCAGTCTTTTGTTTTTTTTTATTCGATTTCTTTTATTCCATTTTCTATATCCCTGAGCATCATCAGGTTCTACATGGATCACATTTGAGACCAGGCCTCCCCAAGTAGAGATCTGGTCTCCCCGGTGCCCCCCCCCCCAAAAAAAGTGAAGTGGCCTCCCCAGTTGAAATTGAGAAGGTTTGAGTTAAGAAGTAAAGATCGGTTAAGTGGTGTTAGGAGCACAGGTAAGGAATATCTGTACAGAGAAGCTTTAGTGTATAAAGTATGTACAGAATTTTGTCTGCTAGTACCTCCATCCCCCTCAGAGTTGGGGGGGCTAACTTTCTGAGTTGGGGGGGTTATGTCCCGTTTGCCCCCCCGTAGCGCCGCCTCTGGGCGCTCTGGATGGACTCGAGTCAGTCGAAATTCCCGGGGTCGTCGAAGTACGGCTATTTTCTATAGGCCTAGGAATTTTGACTGAGCTATAGCAATGATAATGTTTATAGAGCACTTCGGTCAGGTCGGCTAAAAAAAATAGGTCATGTCAAGTGAGGACACTGCAATCACGTGGCGTTGTATGCGATAGTCGGAAATGTACCGTGCGCAGCTTTCGTTGTCGAAACGCCTTTGTTTTGACAGCAGCTCGTCGTCTCAATCAAAGAGAGACGTAAATCGATTTTTTCAACGCTTTGACTTAAAAGCATGATATTAAACTTCCAGCCATTGCGCATCTTTCTGTGCTAGCGGTAAAAGTCTAAGCTCAAAATTAGCAAAATGGCAGCAAAATAAAAATGAAAACTTAACTTTTTTTTCTCTCTCTTAATTCAACACTGACGTAAGTCGGATGTGACACTCGATCAGTTTCGAAGAATGTTCAAAGTTCAGTGAAAAACAGACGTACATAAGATGCGTCACTGTTTTATTGGGACTCGTGCCAAGTTTGTTTAAATATTGCAATGCAAGAGTGTCCCATGTTAGATGCGTCGCTCTTTTATTGAAAATCGTCAAGTTTATTTGAGTATTGCAGTGCAAGAATGACGCACGTTAGATGCGTCGCTCTTACCGAAATATTTAAGTCAAGATATTTGTTGCAATCATAGAGCAACATAGACATGTGCGAACGATCTGGAGATCATACAAGCTTGACCACATGGAGTTCTAAATTTAATAATTATTATGCCATATTGCCAACATTATAGGCCCCTACGTCTATGAAGCTTCACTTTGAGTAAGTTGAGAACAGTACTTGAAACCAAAATGAATGACTAGGCCCAGGCCTAATCATAGCATTGATTCCTAGAACTATTTAATTAACAACAACAAACCCCTGGCAGGCAACCCATATTTTTTCAAACAATTTAATAATGCCCAAAATGCAATACTGTAGTGGCCCAATGAGATGATCTTAATCATTGAGCAATTTTTTGTACAAGAAAATTCAATTTTTCTAAAAATTCATTTTTCTAACAAGAAAAACACGCTTTTGTGGGTCATACGCACATTAGGGGCATTGCCTACAGTGTTACGAATCTTGAGGCTTATTGATAAGAAAAAGCATCAGGCTAGGAGCTGAAAGGAGCTTAAAATCCTCAACTAGGCCTGGGCTCGTAGACATAGGCCGCCCCGTCGTCACCCCCCTTTCTCAGGTCCTAGACTTCCAGTTTTCGGACTATGACCAAAATATTATTAAAGAACTTAATGTCCACAACAATAATCTTAGTACCGTTACGTCTATTCGTATGATTCAGAAGAAATTAAGGACAGTCGTGCTTAATTTAGCCATAGCCGAGAATTTGAGGACCTGATTACATTAGCCCTATTAGCCTATGTTCTTCTTGAATTGAAGTCTTCTAGGCCATTGCTACCACTACGTTTTAATTTCATGCCTGAGCATAGTCCATGTTTTATCAATAGAAGAGAGTCGCATGTAACATGCGTCACCGCTACTGCAGCGAACTCAATGACGCGCATGGTTTGTTTTGTTAGTGGAAGAGAGATGCTTGTCCGGTGCGTCGCTATTTCATGCACATCTTTTCAGTGCGCTAGAGACGCATGTCGCCTTTTTTAATTAAAAAGATAGATAAATGTCTATTCAAAATTCACAATAAATATGTAAAAATTGACGAAAATCTGATAAATTTTAATAAGCCATTGACTACCCGATGACTTCGTTAGTAAGCAAAGCATAACGTTTTTAGTCTGTCCTGAAAAGTTTTGATTTTTAGAGATACGTCTCGCTTTGCTTGAGGCGATGAGCTGTTGCGAAAAATAGCAGCTAGAAACAACTGTATACGTTCTATATAACAGTTAGAGTCGCTTTCTACCAGAGGGGTCATCAGGGGCCGATTCGGTTTGAAGCAGATTGCGAAAGTTTCGGGCAAACGTTCTGTCAGCACCCCCCCTTTCCCCGCCGATTTTGAGTTCGTTTTGAAAGGAAAAATAAGGCTCGAAAATGGAGAAGTGGTGGAAAATCCTTTTGGTTTCGACCAAGTTCAAACTCATGGCGCCTAGGGGCCGGTCAGAATGTTTTCGGGGGGGGGGGGTGCCCGGCATACCCTACCCTAACACCGACCCCACTTTTCACGGTGCATATTTTGCATGCAATTTTGCATGCAACCATGTTACGAAAATTACAATATAAAATGTTCCTAACTGGGTTTCATGCAAGCCGTGCATGAAACCCAGTTAACGACATCGTTGTTATGACTACGGTTTTTAAATCTTTGTTTGTCACAGTTGCACGCATGAAACTAGCCGTAATTCCGTGCATGCAAAACTGCATGCAAAATTGCATGGAATTTTGGAAATATGCATCGTCGTGCCTTACGCAAAAATGTCGACATCGAGTGTTGCTAGAGTCCACTGCGTTCAGTATCAATAACAACGCACAACGGTAAATCCTCTTCCGGCGTTGTTTGTTGTTGCGCCCTGTGTCTGTCAGTGACGCTCTCCACTCGACCAGCGCGTCTTTTTTAGCATTTTTGTCCGACGTCACTCACAATATCAACAGTTAACTTGTCCCTGCTCACAATGTTAACTGTCACCGGCTGCAGTCACGCAGGGCGCCCGTTTCCCGGTGTGGTTCGGCTGTTTGGGTGCTGAATCTTATTTTTCATGCAAAATTGTGATCTCTTTTTCCCTAATAGGGCGAAGAAATATCTTCCAGCATAATTGTTCGCTGGCTTTGCCTCAAAACACTATCTCCTCTCGATCCGGGTGGACCGATTGACTGTACATATCATATACACTTCTTCATCCATTGAGGTGAAGCATATGAGTGTATGCAGACCACTGCGCGCCCAGGTTGTGACGAACAGAGCGGACAACGACTGTGCGATGACGGAGCAGGTCGCTGTTGCTGCAGACGAGCTGAAGAGATTCTGTCAGCAGCTCGTCCACCACGGACAGTTTAAATCATGGCAAATTATGAGAGTTGGCAGCAGCGTTGAAATAGACGAGAACTTTGCTAGCCTGGACGAATGCGGCCTGAAGCTCGATACAGAAGATGCAGACTTTATGTTTTATTCAATTGAGTTTTACGCTTTCCCGCTCACACAGCGTGTTCCTGTCGAGTACAACGGAGCAGTGCTCCGGATTTATACAGACGGCGTGCATCCCGGCTACGCGAGACTGATTGCAGAGAAGAGCGGCGCAGAACTGAAGCATCTCGGTGGCACAGCAGTGAATGATTACATGACTTTGAAAGGTCCTGCCAATCGGTTTGAATCCCTAGCTGCACGTGTGCAAGAGTACGCGCTAAACAAAGTCGAAGATATTGCTGTTGGCTCGTATGTGTCGTTACTCGACCGTGTTCCAGCAGTCCACTGTCCGTACTGGCCCGTAGAGGCGTCCGAGTGGATTGCGCGAACACGCCGTCACGCCTGTCCATCCAAGTCTGTCATCAAACGAGTCGTCAGATACGGGTGTGACTTTGTTGGCGTAGCGCACAAACTGAGTTGTAACAGGGAGAACAAGAGCGAATGGAGGTTTTCTTTCTCAAAGGCAGAATTGCTCATCATTCAAAGTTGGTTAGGTCCACAGAGAATCGTGTATCGAGCACTTAGACTTGTATACAAGATGATCACGCAAAGAGTAGCAGAGGAAAAACACAAAACAGTATTGTGCACCTATTACTTCAAGACGTTGATGCTGTGGGCGTGCGAGGAACGACCGAAAGAATTCTGGGACGAACATTCGTTAGTGCATTCGATACAACAACTGCTGCTAGAAATGGCGGAGTGGCTGACATCGAAGTTCTGCTGCAACTATTTCATACCAGCCAACAACATGATCGATCACTTTATGGACACTGATGTATCCAGTGAGGTCGCTGCTCTCTATGAAGCTTCTGCGTCCTTTTGGTTAATTCAACGCGTGACAACCTTGTGCGCTCGCGATGAGCTTCTTCATCGTCAGCATACATTTTTCTGTGAAATGCCGACTTGGATTTATGCTGGTATGATCGTGGAGGATCGCGTTTGGAACGATTTCAACTCCTACCGTGATTTAGGTTCAAATGATTTTTCACAAGATTTGCAGACGGCCTTAGTTCAAGAGCTGACTGATGTTTACCGCGGACTGACTTGTCACAGAGAGGCAGTCATCCGTGACACAGCGAAAGCGCAATGTCTGCGTCGAGCAGAAGAACGCTTTAGTGCCGCTACGAGACTGCATCAGTCCACGGAGCGTGAGTTACGTCGTATAGACAAAGTAATCAGAGATAACGTGCTCACCCTCTTCATCGAATACGACGCTGACTACAAAGTGACACAGAAAATCGTAGCTACCGATCGCGTGACGACAAAGAGCGTTTTGACTAACCGTTCAAATGCAGAATTGAATCAGGGAAGCAACGGTTCAAAAAGACTTTTGTACATCAATAATAATCAACAAAAAATGAGTGAATTATTAAACACCATTGCGCCAGCGTCTGACACGTTGTCCTTGTTTGTCTATGACCTGGACAACAATGTAGAGAGAAATGTCCATAGAGTGCGCTTCTGCCGAGAGTGGCCAGGTCTTAGTCCGTCTGTGCACATGTCTTGGTTCATCGCCAAGGCGTATCTCGCCAATCTCTACTACACTCAACGTCACTACAAGGCAGCGCTTGAAACATGCAATCAGGTTGTCAACATGTACAAACATTCCTTCGGAAATAGACAGTTCGCTGAGGACACATTCCCAGTGTTGCTAACGACGCAGTGGGCAGCAGTTTACGACAAAGAACTCCAAGCGCTGCTCGGATTGTGTTCGCTCTGCGCGTTTGTGTCAAATAGAACAGACGCGCGCTCTGTGTGCCTCGCTGTGTGTCCGGTCCTGTTCGTTCTTTATCTCAAGACGCGCTGTGCCCTGCATCAAAGCTGCTCCGCGGATAGGCAGCGAATCATCACTGACTACAAGACCCACGTGTTGCAGTGTTGTTCATTTATCCGCGAAGAAAATTTGATCCAAAAAATATTGTCGCGTTTTTCCTTGTGTAATTAATAGTGTTGGCGTGCAAACTGTATAGTGACACAGGATTCTGCAGTACGGATTGGGTCCTTCTACCGCGAGCTCTACGGTGTGGAGTTTGAAAATTGATTCTTCGATTTGAAAATGATCTTACGGTTCAGAGCCGCGGTTCCGGATTTGAGTGACCACAAAAAACGGCAGCTCGAGTTAAGATTTTAGAAATCTTAACTCTAGGCTTTATTTTTGACTTTATCAAAAGCCGAGCATATATATAATGCCGGCTTCTTTAAAACATCATAAGTGCGGTATTGAATGCTCGTTTTTTGTTTTATTGCACTGGTAATAATGTTGCACTTGATGCTGTTTTTAGTCATTTGCTTCTGTGGGTTATAGAGCACTAAATTGAACATCTGTTTAGGATCTAGGCTGCGTTCTATAGTATGTCGTTTTTGTAAGTTTTGCCCCTGCAGGTCGGGGAACAAAGATTTGACCTGCAGCCCAGGGTGAAAGGCGAAAAAGGCCACTTAAGAGGGAGATGCGGTTCTGTGCTTGGAAAAGCAGAGGCCGAGGCACAGAGCCGAACTGTAATAGTCTTCGTTACTACACACGGTCCTTAAACTCGCAGGGGAAGAAGAAGAACTAAAGTAAGTAGCGTGTATACTACTGTGACGTACACTATTTGACTGGCATATTTCTATACATTTTTTGTGTTGACTTTACTCGCTGATACGTGTTTGCCCCAGATTCAAACAAATGTTGCAATTATATTGCAGACGTAGTGCAATTGTTGCCGTTACAACAGGAGGCTGCGTCTAAGTGTGGTTTCTATAGTCGTTCCGTTGTTCCCATCTTTGCCTTTACTTAAGCTTAGGATATAATTTAACGGCAGGCCTTTATTGCCATGCCAAGAAGCTTTTTGTTGAGTTCTTTTAAATTAATAGATGACGTCATTAAATTAACATAAAGTTATCGGTTTGGAGCAAAATCATTTCTGTTGACAGTGAATTCAAATTAATGTTATTTCAAGCAAAAATAAATTATCATTTTTTTTAATTTATAAATATTTTGCGATTTTTTTTCGACTGGCAGTTGAGAGCTGCCGTTAATTGATCCCCAAAGCTAAGCAAAGGTAACGGTGGGAGCAAAGGTATGTGTATAGAATCCACTCTAAGGCAGTCGGAGTCGTTGATAGCCGTGGAACTAAATCTTACATCAACGCGTCCAATCACGGTGAGCAGAACTGTGTCACTTCTATGACTGCGCGGGTCATGCTATCATGGGCCTAGCTGAGACCGCGCAACAGAGTTAGACAGCATGTCGAGCTACATGTACATGCAGCGGCAGCAGCGCTGATATCTACATGTACATGTAGGCCTATGTACTACTACGTTGGCAGGTCGTCGCTGCGTGCGCCACGCACTGAGCGAGGACTGGTGACGCCAAGGACTCTCATAGCCAGTCCTGAAGCGCTGATAGCTACAGGTAAATGTAAGCCTATGTACGTTGGCAGAACGTCGCCACGCACAGCGCTGCTCCACGCTGAGCGAGGACTGGTGACTCCATGCACTCTCATGGCCAGTCCTCAAACATTTGCTGCTTTGAGTCAGTACGCGAACAAGCGCCTTGATATTCTGAAACATCATTGCAAAGGATAGAAGGGTCTATGTTAGACAAGTAATGTAGTAACAATGTAGCCTTCATAATTTATGTATACATGTGGTGTAGTTGCAAGCGCAAAGCATGCATAAAAACATTAATTAAATACTAGAATGCAATTTGTCTGAAAATGGAGACCGAAGCGCGCTGTGGTATTGACAAGGTTCCCATGAATGGGTTTACATTAAGATACTAGTAGGCTACTTGAATGCTGATGTCAGGTCTGGCCGTGTTTCAAGGCGCTGCTTACCGACTGCGAATGCGGAGTTTTGCTTCGGTTTAGCTTGTGCCACGCCCACAGGCTACAGACACCACGCCTACAGCCTACTCAAACAGACCACGATTATAGACTACACAAGCAGACCTACACTAAAAACGACTCAAGCGTTTAACGATAAGAACGTGGATTTCATTAAGTTAAAAATATTAATAAAAATAGAGAAATCAAATCAATTTTTATAATCATTCGCGCAGCAGCAGCCGCGCTTAGCATAAAGGACTATAGAAGCTTTGAACACAGGGCAAAACTGCGCCAGCTCTGAATTGCCATTTAGAAAGAGGATTCTGTGTGAGGGTTAGGATTTTGATTGTGTGCACAATGTTCAAGATGTGTCTTTCAGGCAAGCTTGCTCCTTAAACCAGGAGTGGCACCACTGCTCCGAACCTCAGCATCCTACGACTGCTTCACACGCCTAAATAAATCACCTCTTATCTCTCAAACACAAAATCCTACAGAAAATCCAGCTTCCAAACTGCAGCTTTTCTAACGAACATCAGTTTCCGTGGCGCCTCTTGAAGTGGATTAGGAGTTTAGGACACGCTCGCGTTCAGCCACTATGACGTTCCCTGAGGGAGCTGTAGACCAGGGCGGGTCCTGCACCCGCCCCCGCCTCGGCGCCCGACACGGAGGCCCCCCCCTGATGATCCGGACAAAGCCCTGCTCGGCCCGGCGGCCCAGCGAGCCCTGGTCACGCTTTACCTCGCGACGACTCTCTCGGCCGTCCTCGGCAACATCGTCGTAATTGTTGTCTTCGCTGTGGGCAAGCGATCAAGAACAGACCTGACGGGTGAGTGAAGGGGGAGGACCTTGATCTTCTCTTGGGCTTGCAGCCGAGAGTTTTCTGGGAAGGGGAAAGAGTTCTCTGATAAAGGGGAAGCGCTTGGCAGAGTCGAAGCGTAGGCACTGAACCGGACTGTACTAGTTTCGTTACTACGTAGCACAGTCCTTAAACTCAAAACACTGCCGACATTACCTGTCGTGAGCGTCCACTGTGAATCTTCTGCTTCTGAGCGAAAATTCTCTGTTTAGCGCGCTGTAGCAACTTGCATACAGGGCATGGCGATGATGAGGCCCCTGATACCATTGTGGAAGAATTCTTATGACTTTCTTTAATTTGATGGCAAGCTGCGCTTTTGAAAACCCAACTGCGCTCGCCTGACTCGCATCGTTTGGCTTATGACGTCAGTATATCGGTCAGCCCTTAGTCTAGTAAATTTGTTAAGTATGATTTCCCCTGGTAAACCCATGCTGGCTATTGCGTATTAAAACAAATTTGTCTATTACCATTACCACATCACCAACGCTATCCTTCAAAGGTCCTACTTTATAGTTAGTCCTCTGTTCGTTCCGTACATATGCGTAAAAACTCTTGCTGTCACTTTTAATGTTGTCAGCCAGCCTTCTTTCGAAATTTCTTGTGGCCCACCTCACCTTTTTCTTAGAATTTTTCAGTTTCAGTATTTGTATGTATTTTTGTATGTTCCCAAGTTCTTTTCCGTGTTTTCTGCTTGACATTTATTCCATGCTTTGATTTTAGCTCTTCTAGACTTTACTACTGCATTTCACCCACCTACATTTTCCTGTTTCTTTTTCCTCATTAATGGAACATGCCTATCCGTCAAAATTTCCATAGTCAATTTAGAACTGTAGTAGTCTTTTTCTGCATCGTTCCCTGTTATGATTTTAGCTCAGTTAATATCCTTTGCATCCTCCCGTATTAGTTCATAATCTGTTTTAAAGTAACTGTAGGTTTTCGCCTCTTCTTCATTTGAGCCTTCTGTGAGCCTACATGCTACAAAATCCCACCCTATAATTTGGTGATCACTGGACCCGAAGGTCTCTCCCACCTTTAGATCTTCTATCATGTTTTCTTCAAAAACCAAGATTAAATCAAGCATGTTATTCCCTCGAGTACTGTCTCTTACACATTGATATAAAAAATTATCATTTATGCACTCTATAAATGGATGGGACTCGTCCATAGACTCCATCTCCCTCCAATCTAATTCCGGATAATTGAAATCCCCCATTAGCAGAACAATTTTTTGTCAATGCTCCCAATCATTTGATATAGAGCTTCATCTTGCATTACCGTACTGTCTGGTGCTCTACAGCGCACGCCGACTAAAGTTTTTTCTCGTCCCATTGAAATTTTACACCAAGCGCATTCTGAAATATTTGAGTTCAAAATATCTTCCCTAGCCACTACATTTAGATAGTCTTTTAAATATATAAGGACTCCGCCCCCCCTCATTTTGTCTCCCAAAATTCGATCTTTTCTAATCATGGTACTCCCGCACCTACGATTCAAGCAAATGATGTTTTTCCATCTCCGTTTGCATGACATATTTTTGGTGCGTTAAAAG